>OZJO01023662.1:0-14000 GCA_900406225.1 Acrobeloides nanus | reverse complement strand
CCCCCCCCTCAATTCGTCGTATCGAGAAAAATTTCTTTAGAAAAATAAGTAACCAATTCGTATTTTTGGTAAAAAATGTTCAAGTATAGTCCCAACCAAGTCGTATTTGAAGCTCCAGTACCCCTCCTTGTTCATCTATGATTAGCACCGTTCATGTATGGTGGGTGCCAGCACTCATGGGTGATGGCACACACCATAGATGAACAAGGAGGAACAAGCTAGGAATGAACAAGGAGGGGACAAGCTAACTCGAGGTTATATAGTGTCGACCAAAAAAAGGTCGGCACCCATTTACATTATTTAAAAAAAATGTATAGCTTCGCCACTCCGAGGCTATATGAATCTTTAACTTTTGGCTCGATGCTAGCTACATGAGGGGGAACAGTCCCCCCCCCCCATTGGTAATGTGGCACTCACCACCCAAAAGCACCCATTAGTGATGGGTCGAAAGTGTGAACCTTCTGATCTATTAAATTTTTTGTACTTATTTTGCACCTTGGTTAATCAAAATCAAATGTTTCGTTTTGATAGCTGCTAATTGTACTCGGCGAATTCCTTTGATTCCACAAAGTAAATTAAATTTTGTGGTCACTATCTTACGCATTTGAAATTATCTTCCGCATATAAAATATTTTTACGTATTTTGTTTTACGCACAACAAACAATAAATTGGTAATAAAACACCCACATTCTTATAAATTTTATTCCGTATGAAAACATACAATACCTTTGGTGCCATCCATATATTAAGTTATCATGTTGGGGGGGGGGAGGAGTCAGCTCTCTGACTCCCCCTTGAAAAACGGTAATACCCCAAATTTCGTAAAAAAACATATTCTTTGTTTTTGAGGAAACTTAATTCAAAGTTAATTAAAAATGGCCGAAATTCACTAAAAATTATGCAAATTTCGACCGTTTATAATAATTTTTCTCGAAAACGAAGAATATGTTTTTTTACGAAATTTGGGGTACTACCGTTTTTCGATGCGCTCTATCGATTGGCGACGGAATTTTTCAAAAATTCCGGAAGGGATTCAAATTCAGGTTTTTGTTTCGATACTCAGACTCGTTCAAAAATTTTTTAAATATTTGCATAATGTGTCCCATTGGCTAACTAATAAAATGCAAAAATCGCATTTGAAAATCTTTTAAATTTGCTGAGATTTTTAACTTATTTTGATTGGAGGTTGTGCTGAAACACCCTGTAGTATGATTAGGAAGCTTAGGAGCACAAAAATTTTATGAATTCCTTGTTACTATTCCTTGTTAATTCCTTGTTGCTACCACTCCTTGTTGCCATTTCAAGACTTTCCGTTCAACAGACCACAGAAAGTGATGCGGCTTATGTTTTTTTCGAATGGTTACTATCGAATTTAGAATTTTTAAGCTACTTTGTCATATTGAGAAGATGTTTTTTGATCAAGAAACGGATTTTAAAGATTTTTCTCCTCTGTAAGCTTCTTAGACAGCTTCTTCTTTGGAAATTCGTGTACTTCAAACTTTGTTTTTGTATAACTTTGTACTTATACAGGGTGCCCCACAAATGGCAATTTTGCTATTTTTGCGAGATTTTTTCAAATTTTTTAAAGGCGGAAGTCATCGACAAAAAATTTTTCGGTGAAAAATGATCGAGTAACGTAAAATAAGGCTAATATTGGACGAATTTTTCAATTTTTGATGAATTTTTCAATTTTGACCTATTTTTCAATTTTTGAATAATTTTTCAATTTTGACGAATTTTTCAAAAAACATTTTTGCTTAAATTTTTTCACGTGACTAAAGAACCTCCAACTATGGACTTTTTGATCTCATGGTAACACCTTTTGTGCTAATACCACAAATTATTCACAAATTTTTACTATCATAAACTCCCACCCTTTGGTTTACATAAGATCAGGAGTATCTTGCTCGTGTCCTGAACCACACCCAATTGTTACATTTTTTATGGCATCTTGGAAAAGTTATGCCTCGCTTTTCTGAACATAAAAAACGATTGATATGTGCAAACAAATGCAAGTCAAAAGCGAATATTAAAAGCATGCACTGTCCTATAGCCTCGCCAATAATTTTCATTTCGTTTTCATTTCGTAAACGATTTCCGGGATCCGCCTTTTCTTATCATTCTTGGGCGGGAGTTGACTTAATAACTTAATAATAGTTATGATAAAAAGATAACTATATAATATGTTTTTCTAGTGCTTCGATCTCTTTGATGCTCGATTAATGCAGGCAGAAAATGGAATCAGAATTCTACCCAGTAAGTCACGAACGAGACAGGCGAAGGAGAAGACGATGGAAATGGAATTGGATCATATTATTGGTATGCTTCGTGTTGTTAATCTGTGTGATTATCGGTGCTATAATTGCGATTGTCTTGACTATGAAGAAATCGCATCCAATAGGTACGGGATAAATTATTTTTTGTTATATTGTTAGGAGGCTAACCCCTTCAGTAATCCCTGGGATCAACATTGAAAAATAGTTGTAATCATGATTCGCAGGAGTCAAAAAGGGGTTGACCCTGTTGGTCGGTTCATGGGCTTGCATCTTAGGGAACGGTGTCCTAAAGGGCCGACCCGGCCGCATTGCTACGGAGAGGAGGTATAGGTAGCCAAACAGGGGTAGAGATCAAAGACGTAGCTGGAGGTACTTCCTCAAATAGGTTTTTTCCAAAAACATAAGAGGGACTCTTATGATAAATAATTTTTGTCGGGCCTTTAGCACGAATGGAGGGGGAGGGGCACTGATCCCCGATGCTCCCCCTACAGCTACATCCTTGTCAGGGCCCTTCTGGAACTGGCCTAGCAGGGTCCGGTAGGAGCTTGCTAGACCTCTTGGGGCGGGACAACCCTTTTTCGACCTCTGCCCCGTAGTAAAAAAATTTCTTTTTTTCTTTTTTCACAATATTTGAATTTTGAAATGGACATACGAATATAGCAATGAATTTTTAGTATTTAATTTTTAGACACTTTAACTACAGAGAAACCTTTTCATGATGTTTTATTAACCGTTTCTTTTTGTGTTGGCAAGAATACTTCAAATCCTAGATCTAAAAGAGCTTCAGACAATACACTAAATATGGTATGTTTCAATTTGTGCAAATATTTGAATTTAATGAGTCATTGTGCCATTTCCTTAAAATTTTCGAGTCATAAAATGGGTCCATTTTTATGAGGCTATGAATAAAGTTGGAGATGAAGGTGTGGTATTGAAATTTTTTTAATGTCTTGCGACAAATTTTATGATTCTAACAAAAGAATGAATATTTTAAAGAAAAATGATCAAGATCGGGGGTAAGGATGGGTAACAAGATCTGGGCAGTAAGGAAAAAGATATTTAGCCCCACCCTCCTTCATCTAGAGCAGCTTAAGCTGAAAATTGAGGTGGAGGGGTTCTCCTTCCTCTAGAGGTGTGCACGGGCCAGACCGGCCTGACTTTATTACTTTTTGGCAGTCCGAAGTAGGCCAAACCAGGCCGGCCCTCAGGCCACTCAGTTTGAAATTGAGCGGCCTGAGGGCAGGCCAGGACGCTGTGCCTGGACAAGCCTGGTTTAAAGATTCCTCAATTTTATGAGGGATCTTTATGTCTGCTCAAAACGAAGCTTGAAGTGACGTAAAATTTTTCACTCAAAAGAAGTTTTTTAGATAAAAATCCAAAACATTAGGTCGTCTTATAAGTTCTGTCCGGTTATTTAAATAGTAAAATTGATTCAAAATCGATTTAACAGTAAAATTGATTCAGCCCTCCCAACAAAAAATTGAGGTCCCTAAGTTCACAATAAAATTAAATTATTTAGGTAAAAAACATAACAAACGCTGTGCTAAGTGGTTCTGCTAAACATTTTGAATCCCATCGTATGGCCGTGCGTTTTATCCCCTATACAAATTCTATTGAAAATGCATCTGAATATTTTTTTTCGGTAAACGATGCCATACAATATGTCGATGATATTGGTGAAAAAAGCATGGTTGGGAATCCGAGTCAAACTTCGTAAGAAAAAATCGTAAATTTACAATTCATATATAAAATGTTGTAGAAACATGAAGCGATTCTACAATCTGACAAAAGAGAATAATATGGCGGCTAATACAATGTTGCATTTTACATCGACTAGAAGTTTATATGAGTAAGTAATGAGAAAAAATGAATTCAAACATTTCTCAATGAAATCAAAATTTACCACAAGTGGTGCATTGGCAAATGTCTCACTTTACACTCAAATGGTCGAAGGTTCGACGTCTCTAGGGTCAAAAATTTTTTCGACTAATTCAAAAATTTGTTTAAGAAAACCCCTGACAAAGAATTGTTACCTTTCACTTTTTGATCGCACACACACTTATAAAGCCCATTTTAGCTCAAACACGTCTCTGTATGATGATATAATAGCTGCACGCGCAGTCATTGCCCAAATTGATTCCCTAGACGTAACAACACTAGTTGGGCTAGATCTTAACTTAGAAGAAATTTGCATGTTCGAAAATACAACAAACTGTTCATTAAATCTTGGTGATTTAATGTTGTTCTTCGAAAACTCTACCAACATTACCGACATCGTACAAGGGATTATAAATCATATAAGTATGTTTAGGACTATTTAAATGATCTAGTAAAATTTTAGATCCTTTGTTTGGTGGTGGCACGACAAAGAGGTACGAAAATGGACTAATATATGTGGAAAAAATGTTAAAGTGCATAAAAATGGCCCGGCCAAAAAGCTGAAATGGATATACCATCCCATAAAAATGGATATACCATATATATCATCCCAAATTTTAGGATCATAACATTGCGCGTTTTTTGAACTCAGTAATATATCAAGGAGTTCAAAAAAAGTTCAGGAGCTTAAAATAAAGAGTCACAACCCAGGAGTCAAATAGAGTTCAGGAGCTTATAAAAAATATATAAACAAAAAATATCAAATGTGTTATAAACCTTATTAATCATGTAAAAAATTTTAGCCATACATCAACACCAAGTGCAGAAACGAGCCCAGTGACAACGTCCGAGGCTACAGAAGCCACTACTAGTGGAATACTTTCAACAGTGGCAGAGCTTATTAGCGGTACTTGGACAAGTTTGGCTGGCTCTACACCTAGTGCAAGTTCCAGTACTCCAGAAACTCCGGAGTCCACACAAACAAGCGCACCTACGGAAGGCACCAGCTCTGGACCAGAAAGTACTACACTTGGTTCATCAAGCCCACTATCTAGGTAATAACTTGATATTTTTACTTATATGAGTAGTATTAGATAACCGGGTATCTGGTCCTAGTTTTGTTTTGAAAATGAACGTTTTTGGCCCTTCATTAATTATTCGTGAAGGGCCAAAATTTTTCGGTTAATGTAATTTGGAGTTTAATAAGATTAATGAGTCTCTTGAGGCCCTTCATGTTTTAGTATACTATCAAAACCAAGTTTGAAGCAACGTTTACACGGGATTTTATAACCCAATATCAATTTATTTTTAGCCCAACTACCGGAAAAGCAACAGAATCCACGATCTCTAGCACTGAAGCTCCCAGTTCGACTGGTCATTCTCAAACTGCTAGCCAATCTTCAGAACTACCGTCCAGCACTAGCTCAAACACTGGATCAACTGTCCCAAGTGAGCCCAGCTCGTCCACCATCGGTTCATCATCTAATGTGCAAAGCTCGTCACTTCCTGGTTCATCTAGCACACCACAAGAATCCACTTCATCAGGACTTACCACAGAACAAACTGGTTCGACAAGAATCAGGACCGTAGAAGGACGGAGCTCAAGCTCATCAACACGGGAATCTAGTGTACCTAGCTTAAGCAGCACAAGTGAATCTGCTACAACATTGGGTACCACTACACTTGGTAGTACATCCGGAACAGAATCTGCTGCAGAAACCAGTAAAGCAACAAGTGGTACAAGCTCTTCTCCCGGAGTCCAATCCACCGGAACAACAGAGTTCACTACCGGTACCAGACAAGAATCTAGCTCTACTGGTTTTAGCAGCACTGGGTCGTCCACCCGGCCAGAGGCTACTGGAACTTATGAATCCTCTACTGGTACAACAATCGGATCTACCAGAGCAAGTGAAAGCTCAAGCAGCCAGCCAGCTAGTACTTTGTCCACTTCAGAAGTTTCCGAGCAGACTAGCTCAGTTAGCTCACAAATACCAACTGAAACCACTCCAGAGTCGTCCAGCTCAAGCCAAAGCTTAACCAGTGAACATGTCACAATAAGTGGTACTAACCAGAGAACCACAACCCATGAATCAACTAGCACAAGTGGACCAGAAACAACAGCTAGCGAAAGAACAAAATTCAGTACAGAAGGCCCTAGTTCTTCCCCAGAAAGGCAAAGCTCCACCACTTTCGAAACAACCTCAAGTGGCTCAAGTTCACAGGGTTCAAGCTCAACCAGCGAATTCTCTAAAACTTCTGAATCTGCTTCAACCACACCAGGGAGCACAGCACAAACTGGTTCAAGCTCAAGTACACAGTCAATAGGAACAAGCACAAGTGGCGTTTCAAGCTCAGGTTCATCCAATCCGGAAACTAGCCCAAGTTCCATTGCTTCAAGCTCAATCACACTAGAAACAACTGAAACTAGTCAAAGTGGCACAGCTTCAAGCCTATCAGCTAGTACCGAAGGTTTAAGCTCAACAACAGAAGGCCAGAGTACAACCATATATGGATCCACCGTATCCAGCAGCAATGCTCAAAGTTCAACCACACTTGGCACAAGTTCAAGTCCCACCTCACAGAGTTCAGGCTCATCAACACTAGAACCAACTAGTACAGGCTCAAGTGAGAAGGTTACCAGCACAAGTCCTTCTTCAGGAACAGAAAGCCAAAGCTCATCTAGCCAAGGTCCAAGCTCAACGACACCCGAAGGTTCAAGCCCTTCGAGCACAACCGAATCAGCAACAACTCTTAGTGAGACTTCACCAAGCACATCGGCTTCAACCGAGACTAGTGGCGCAACAACAACAAATGAACGAGTGTCAACAAGTGAACAACCGACTTTAAGCACAAGTGGAAGTAGCCAAGGGTCAACCACAAATAAAGAAATGTCCACTTTGCCCAGCACAGAAGGACCTAGTTCAACAACTTATGAGTCAATCTCGAGTGGTAGCGCATCTGAAACCTCAAGATCAAGCTCTTTTAGCACTAGCCAAGCAACCAGCACTTCTGGACAAGAATCTACTACTGTGACAAGTTCGCCGGAATCTTCTACAAGCACTTCTGGAGCTGGCTCATCATCGAGCTATGAATCTTCTACAGTTATAGGCTCTAGCACAGCCAGTGGTACAAGCCCATCCGCTAAAACAACAGAAGAGCAAAGTTCAAGTTCCATCAGTAGCTCATCAACCAGTGGCCCAGAAAGTTCAAGCTCAGCAAGAAGTGAAACTACTTCAGCTACCAATACTGTTTCTTCAACAAGGAAATCGGAAGAATTCAGTTCAACATCATTTGGCTCAAGTTCTGAACAAGCCACTTCAACAAGTGCACCAACTACAACTGAGACAAGTGAAAGTCTTAGCTCTTCAGCTAGCACAGAACAAGCAACAAGCGGGTCATCAACAGGAACAAGCACTGGACTCGGCTCATCCACCTCTGAAGCACAAACTACTTATGGTTCAAGCCCGAGTAGCCAAGCACAAACAACTTCAGGAGAAGCTTCAACCACACTGGGCAGCTCAACAAGTACAAAAGAAGTAACTACAGCCGGTTCAAGCTCGCCAATTCCAAGCTACAGCTCAACTAGTGAGACAATACAATCAAGTACCACTCAAAAAAGCCAAGAGCCAAGCTCATCCACTTATGAAACTACTATCGAGACAAGCTCATCTAGCCAAGAATTCACCACTGGTTCAGCTTCAACAAGATTAGGTAGCACTTCTGGAACATCAGAAGCAACTACAAGTGGAAAAAGTGAAAATCCTATTTCGAGTACAAGCGAAATTCCATCTTCGACCAGTAGCCATTTTGAATCGAGCTCATCGGCATCAACATCTCGTGTGCCTAGTTCAACAAGCTTAAGCCAAGAATCATCCACTGGAATAGGCAGCTCCATCGTTAGCTCCTCTGAAAGCATTCATACGACAAGTGGAACTGAAGGACCAATCTCGTCTACCGAAGCGCCAACAAGTTTGAGCAGTAGAACAAGCGAACTACCATCAAGCTCAATTCATACAACAAGTGAATCGGTAACAAGCACATCAGGCCGAATTTCAAGCTCATCTGGTCCAGAATCAAGTACTCTGACAAGTGGATCATCAGCAAGCATATCCGAAAGCCAAAGCTCAACCGCTAGTCAAGCTGAAGCATCATCTACGAGCTTACCAACAAGCACGAGCACTTTTGAAATTATTAGCTCGGTAGGAAGTATTTCATCAACAGGTGAATCTACCACAGAGCCGGTAATTTCTACAAGTGCAACTGCGACAGGAACAAGTGAAAAATCAAGCACAACTCTTGGTTCTTCAACAATTTCAAGCTCAAATAGTCAAAGTGCTTCGTCCACCCTTCAATCGAGCACACAAGAAGAAGCATCTAGCACAACTGAGGCTGGTTCCTCAATACAAACTGGTTCTACATCATTCTCGACAGGATCGAGTAGATTAAGTTCAACTCAAAGTCCAACAGAGATTAGTTCAAGCGCTTCGAGTTTCTTGGAATCAACCGCAGGAACGGTAGAATCAACGAGCACAGGCTTTTCGACATCTGCTGGATCAACTAGTGAATCCACAAGGTTTGTTATTAAGAAAAGGTTTTTAAAATGCAAAAATATCACTCATTGTGCAGTGGCAATCGTCTCACTTTACATACAAATGGCCAAGGGTTCGATCTCTCAGGAGCAAAAGTTGCCTATCATTTTTTACCCTTGTAATACTAATCACTGAGCCATATGGTCGCAGGTTCGATCCCTTTGAAACAAAAAGAGGAAAATATAGTTCTTTTGGTACGCTACCGGGCTGTCCGATCTTGCAAGTTAAGCAACATTGGGCCCGGAGCGTCTAAGTTCGGTCATCGACCCCCTCTTAATAAAATCCTGAATAAGACTAACAAATCATCTTTTTTCTTAACAATTTCAATCTTGGATAAAAAAATTCTCAATCATCCTAATTTTTGATGACCACTTTATCCGAATATTTTCCTACTGGGAGAGGGGGAAGGCTTTTTTTACCATACTAAACGAAAATTTTAGCTCAAAAACAGAACAATCCACTTCTGCCACCGAAACTAGTAGCCCAACCGAACTTCCAAGCACAACTAGAACAAAACTTGAATCAACTTCTGGTAGCTCTAGTGCCTTACCAACAAGTTCTGAAAGTGTTAGCACAAGCTCAGCTGCTCAAACTAGCACTACTCTAGAACCAAGTTCTACACGAGCTGAGCAGAGCTCTAGCACTACAGAATTCTCTTCTTCCACCGGACCAATAAGAAGGTAAAGTAGAAAACTGTCTGTTTCATCTAACAATTTCTTTTAGCTCTAGCACACCAGCTGGTTCCACCACAGAACCCATTCTTAGTTCTAGCTCAAGGTATGGAGTATTAGCCTTATGTTTTGTAACAAAACTTTTTAGCTCAAGTCAATCTAGCACCTCTAACATTGCCCCAGAATCTTCTACATCTGGTGTTTCTACACCAAGTGGCTCAACTACATTAGAACCGAGCAGTTCAGTGCCAGAATCTACTAGTGGAACTCAATCCACTGTTGTGTCTAGCAGTACTTCTGAGCTAACTAGGTAAATTTTTATCGTAATTAAAAAGAGTAAAAATAAGCTCCTGAGATTAAATATAAAGTAAAAGTCGCGTACATAAATAAAGCTCCTGAACTTAAAGTTAAAATAAAAGCTCTTGAACTGATGGTTTCTAAGGTAAGAGAAACCTAAAGAAAGATTTAGAAAAGTTAAGTAAGTTTCGATGTGCATTAGCTATGCAGAGTTTTTTTTAATAATAAATTATCAAAATTATCTTGAATTTAGAACTTTTAGCCTGCAAACTTCAAGACCGACGCGTTATTCAGTCATTTCGAGCACGAATTCTGATTCCTTTTCTGCAAAAAGGTTTGTTTTTAATCTTACTGAATATCTCTTCTTAAGGGTGCGCGCTATCAGTCGTGCCGTAGTGCAACGGCACAACTGCTAACGCCGCTGCTAGCGTCGTGCTGCGCGTGGCACAACTGATAGCGCGCATCCTAAAGGACCAAGTCCATTCGAAAAAAAACTATGAAAAAATTATATATCCGAAAAGTTCATGAAAAATAGAGCATTTTTTGTTTTTACATCACTCTCTAATTCGTTATCGAGATAATCGCGTTTGAAGTTGGCTATTTTTGAAATTTGTGTTTTACAACGAAAACATGAATGCAGTGAAAATTCGTTCCTGAATTAATAAAAGTTGTGTATTGACGCGAAAATTCAAAAAAATTTTTGACAGTTTTTGTAAGTCGATGAAAAAAGAAAAAAATTTTTCAATTTTCGCGTCAAGACACAACTTTTATTGATTCAAGGGCAAGTTTTCACTGCATTCATGTTTTCGGTGTAATACACAGATTTCAAAAATAGCTAACTTTAAACGCGATCATCTCGGCAACTATAACGATTCAGAACATGCCGTAAAAACAAAAAATGCTCCATTTTTCATGAACTTTTCGAATATATAATTTTTTCATAGTGTTTTTTCCAAGTGGACTGGCCCTTTAATAAAAATGTGTAATGTGTGTCATGCTGTGTGTGTCCGAACTAACTTTTGAAGGTCCGATCCAAATCCTTCTATCGATATACCAGCGATCAGGGCACAATTCTAAGACGTTTGACACCACTTTCGTGAAATTTGGTGAAAATTTTTCTTATCATTTTGTTACCAAGAGGTAAAAATTGAATCTTCCAAAATTACTCAACATTGGCTAATTTTTTTACGCGGGGCTTTCGGGTAAGCAGAACACGAATACGAATGAATTTTTGAATTTTGACCTTACTAGGTACCACTACTCGGGGGATAAAAAACCCCTGTCAAAAAATCGATTTTTCAAAAATGGCTCCAAATCGACTAATTTTTTTTGGGTTTTCAGGTATGGGGAACATCAATCCGAAGAAATTTTTTGATTTTGATCATTGGAAATGGTTGAATTAGCCCAAAAAATCAGCCCCAAAAAACGATTTCTCACGATTTTAGCGTATTAGTCTGTTCTAGACAAACAAGTCTGTCTAGAGCAGACTAATATGCTTGAGCGTATTTAAACATGTTTATGCGAATGAAATTGCTAGCGTCCTAACCATTAGGCCATGCGTGTCCAGCTTTTTAAACATCGTTATAGAGCAGATTTTTTGCGAAAAAATTGTCAAATATGATCATCTTACTACTATAAACGTGTAATGTATGTCTGTGTGTTCGAACAGACGATCTTGAGAACGGTAGATTTAAACCCGGAGTGCAATTGCAAAAGTTGTAGGGGACGATGAGAGAAGACGATTGTCGCAAAAATCATCAAAATCAGAGGCAACAATCTTTTTTCATTTTTTACCCATTAGGGGGCAAATCGATTTTTAAAAAAGTTCTCCAAATCGGCTGATTTTTTGGGTGGGGAAATTTTGCACTCTCACATATGCGCCCTGACATTTGCGCTCTATAATTGTGCAACAGGGTGCGAAAAAAGGGTAGTACCATCCCACCCACCCGGGGTGGTACCACCCCACCACCCATCTAATTTTTTTTACTATATTGCACCTAGTTATTTTCGGTCCGGATTCTGGATTCTGAATTCGGATTCTGAATCAGGATTCCGGATTCTGAATTCCGGATTTTGATTCTCAAATTGAGAGTCAGAGAATCTCAATCTGGATTCAGAATATGGATTCTGAATCCGGATTCTGACTCTGAACCCGAATTCTGAATCAGAATTCCGGACTCTGAATCTGGATTCTGAATCCGGATTCTGAATTCGGATTCTGATTCCGGATTCTGATTCTGGATTCTGAATTCGGATTCTAAATCCGAATTTTGATTCGGACTCTGAATCCGGATTCTGAATTCGTATTCTGATTCCGGATTCTGATTCTGAACCCAGATTCTGAATCTGGAATCAGAATCCGAATTCAGAACGTCGGGAGTCTTCACATACATCTCTTCGTATCCCCTCCGAGAGCGTTAACGCTTGGCTTCCGGTACATTTTAGTGAAAAATGAAATGAAATTTTTTGTATTTTTTGAAAATTTACAACATATCATTTGGAAATTTTTTTGAAAATTTTTCCCAAAATTTTTCATAGACATTATTGATTTTAGCACCGATTCAACTTATGAATCGACTACAATGTCTTCCATTATGTCGAGCTTCATATCTTCACTAAGCACATTATTTGATGGTTACACATCACCAATTTCTAGTACTTCTACCAATTCTGTGCCTACAGAAGCTACAAGTTAATCACAGGGTATTAAACAAGAACATGGATCTCATTTCAAAAGAATATGGGTATTTATCCTTGAACATGGTAATAAAATCAAACATGGTAATAATATCGATATAGACCTCAAATTTTATTTTATGCATAATATTTTTGACTTTTTATCCTATTTTATTTTGTTCTTTTTGTTTTGTTTATTACCTTTGCATAATATTTGCATATTGTTAACTTGTAGCTTTATGTATATTTTTTTATGTAGTGCATAATTTTTATGTTTATACAATTTTTAATCATTATTTTTTAAATTCTCATAGTTCATGGGAGCTGTGCACTCCCTAAAAATAAATTTTAGACTATTTTTAGACTTACTTTTTACTCTGCTTCCAAAAATATGAATTATGGACGTCGACAACACGTTGGAAAGCTCTCCGTCATTCAATCTATTGGTAACAAAAAATAAATAGAAAAACAACAATTTACAAAATCAAGGCGCCTGATCGACCTGGCAAGTTGAACAACATTAAGAAAACCAAATTCGATCCAGCTAGGGTCAAATGTTTGATTTAAAAAAATAATTTCAACCCCTTAGAATCTTTGCTTATCAATATTTTTTTGAAAATCAAAAGTTTGACCCTTGGGATTGAACCTAGGACCAAACATTGCAGAGTTCCTTCTTCAGACGAGTTTTTTATCCACTGTACTATGGGCTATCAAGAAATTTGGAATTCCTCGGAAACAGACTTTTAGTTAAGCGATACATGGGCGGTGGATCCATATATGGATCCCCCAAGCTCTGATTCGGCTAATCTTTCGTACGCGGGGGTTTTTGGGTATGGGGGACACGAATCCGAATGACTTTTTTAATTTTAACACCTTGGTGTACCCCTACTTGGAGACGTACACCAAACCCCTGAAATTTTGCTAAAAACTATCATAACTTTTTTTTACTTTCAAAAATTGTCCTCGGAGTATCATTTCAACGCAAAATTTTATAAGGAACAACATTGTAGAACACAATCTTCAATGAAACATCCAATATAACGAGTTATGGTCATTTTTCAATTTCCAAGGTTTTGGATAAAAAAATCGAATTTTTGACCCACAAAATGATTTTTCTGAGGAAAATAGAGTTCTACAAAGTTTTTCCCCATAAAATTTTGTGCTGAAATGACCCACAGATGACAATTTTTAATGAGAAGAAAAAATCATGCAAATTTTTAGGGGGTTTGTTCAAAAATTGAATTTTTACTCGCAAAATGATTTAACCAGGGAAAGTGATGTTCTACAAAATTTGGAATGTCCAAATTGCCTAGAGGCTAGAATGGGTATTTTTTAAGACCACTTCAAAGGCTCTATTTACTTGTTTGTTATTGTTTTGAGCCCAATTTTCAAATTTAGAATTCAGTTTTTCTAGGTCCGCAGGAAACCCAAAAATTTCAAACTTTCTTTATAAAATTTTGCGTTGAAATGATACTCAGAGGACGATTTTTGAATGTAAAGAAAAAAAAGTTATTCAAGGTTTGGTGTATGCCTTCAAGTAGCGGTATCAAGGTGTCAACATTGAAAAATTCATTTGAATTCATGTTCCCCATACCCAACTCCCCCCCCCCCC
>OZJO01023661.1:0-18010 GCA_900406225.1 Acrobeloides nanus | reverse complement strand
CGGGTCAAAAATGCTGATCTTTGCCAAAAATCCGGTCGAAAAATCGAGGCATGCTCAAAGATTGGAGTATAACATTTTATTGAAGCGAAAACTTGCTATAGATGTCTATATAAAGTTATAGCGCAGATCACCAGCTTTCACGTGAGTGGTCAACGAACTCTCAATTCAATTCCTACAAGATGCTATGAGCCTGACAAGAAAAATGATGGTTTCGGTAATAGAGGTTCAGTAATTCGAATTTTTGACTAGATAAAAATATTTTAAAAATTTTTTTCTTTGTGTGCATCTGAAAGAGCATCGAAAAATACACTAGAATATACACCTCTCCGAGGCGGGCTTGGGAGTGTTAACTGCCGAGTGCCACTCTTTTCTTTGCTGAACCGGCTCGAGCGGCAGTGACGAAACCAGGCTGTCGATCAGATCACTCTGGTTGTTCGAGTCTAAGCTCGAGTTATTCAAGTCTAATTTTTTTGGGCACTTTTTTTATATAATTTGGCTAATACCATTCGATTCAGCTTATCAAGACGAGTAAAACTAGTACCATATTGTACACAGTGGCTACAGAATTTCATGGCCGAGTGGGTAGTATGACAGAATTGGCTCGAGTATAGTATCTAATATATTTCAAAATTGACCAAAAACGATTCTAATCGATTTGTTTTGTTAAGTAATGGATTTTGAACTTATAAGAAGGTAAAAAATAGCATAAATCCGATTTAAACCCCGATAAAAACACGTTTATATTTAAAATACTATTTAAAAAAACTAATTCCTGATAGAAACGTTTTACTTACCCCTTTTAAGTCGTCAACTACTAGGTTTTGGTTTTGAAAAGCTTTCCGAATATCATCAATTATCTTCATATTTTGAATTTGCTCAGTTTTTCTAACATGGTAACAACTATTACTAAACTTTGGAATTTGTTTACGTTTCACTTTTTATGATATACAAATATGAATTACTTGATATGTTGTTTCTGAAATAACAGTCGACTATTATGTAATAATATTGAAACTTTAGTTCTTACCACTTTTTGTGAAAACATATATGTGATGAAGAAAAACCTTATAAACTTAGGATTGTTTACTTGAAATCTTGAGTTATAGTAGTCGCGACAATCCTGGATAGGCTTATTCAAGAATGAAAATAAATAAAATTGAGGAAGCTAACAGAATTTTCAATTTCCAGATCCATATCTTTGTGGATTATGAGGATTTGTTGATGTTGTTGTATTGGTATAAGAAAGCATAGGAATCAATTTATTGATATTAAAGGATAAGTGCAACAGAAAAATCGATTTCTGGAAATAAGCCTATCATGTAGAACTGCGTTCATTGATCATTTTTTATTTTTACACCATAGTGCGTAAACCTCATTTTCATAGAGAAAAATTGCAAAAAAGCGAAGTGACTGGGGACAATTAAAATTTGACAATCATAACGAAATTAAAGTGTATTTAATATATCCCTCTGTAGCGCATTGACAAAGGCTGGGTTTTGCACCAGAGGTGGATGGTTCGATCCTCGTCGGAGGCAATTCCTTTTTGCACTGTCCCCAGCCACCTCAGTTTTTTTGCAATTTTTCTTCATGAAAATGAGGTTTACGCTAGTGATGTTCAAAATAGAAACAAGCACAACAATTGTGCTTTTTTATGAGAACAATCGTTGTGACGTTATAAAGCTTGTAATCATTCAAAGAGAACAAGCCTTATGACATCATAAAACTATATGATACAAATCTTGTACCTAGTATTGTACAGTTGTAAATTTACGTAAAATATGTAAAATATTAAATATATTTTCAAATTGCCATAACTTTAACAGGCTAACGTTTCAGGCCTCCAAATTTTCGCCATTCCTCCCCCTAGAACCCCCTATACCCTAACCTTTCATGAGGAACGTTGACGAGAAATTCTGAAAAAATTCTGGTTTAAAAAAAGTTATCCATAGCAAAGTGGCAAATCTTTCGCTTTTTACTCAGAGGGACAAGGGAACGAGCCTGCTCAAATCAAATTCTTTTCTATTCATCCAAAATTCATGAAAAAATTTGCTTAGTGGTTTTCTGAAGTGAGAAATACGAATCGGAGGTTATTTTTTTATGAGACGCTTTCTTAACAACTCGAAGGTCCCACAGACTAGTGTTAAACGGTTCAAGGGAGCTCCAATTTGAGTTAATTTATCGAGATTAACGAACGGGAAAGTTTTGAAGGGTCATTTTGAGCCAGAATCCGGGCGACAAAAAAATTCAAAACCTTGTCCGAAGCTCAAGAACCCTATGTTGAATTTTCTAACCAGTCTAAAACACCCTGGATAATTTTTTCCGCCAAATTTTTATCTGGTCGATGTATTTCATAGTGGAGAACATTTTTAGCATGTTTTTGAAAAAATCTGAGAAAAATTTTTTGACCTTCTCCAGGTATAAAAATGGCCAAAAAATTGAAATTTCTCAGATTTTTTCGAGACCACGTAGAAATGCTTTAAATTGTAGAAATCGCATTACTAGAACAAAAGTTATGATACAAACAATGTCACATGTATATAACATGGTATACTCTATATACATACTTTATTAGCGATTTTTACATTTTTCGATTTCTCCACAAGTATAAATGAGCGGGACCTAGCTAATATGTTTTTGTTAATCACTAACTAGGTACTTAAAAATAAACTAAACTTCAAGTTTGTGGCAACACTTTTTTCCTACCACCACCCCCTATTGAGCCATCTTCGATATTTCGAGATATTGCCTCTTAAAAGATTTCAAAAAGTTGTCACTTTTTTCCGTTCATTGATTTACATATCTTCGTTAACAAAGTTTTAGATTTTTTCTTCATAATTCAGCAATAATTCTACGATTTCTTTATTATCTTTTCCATTAGACCTAGCAATTTTTCTTGCATTTTTGCCAAATTTGTTTTTTTTATTTATATTTGCACCATTTTGTAATAAATAACGAACAATTTCAATATTATTGTTGAAAGCTGCTATCATAAGACAAGTGCTACCATCTTCATTTTGACTATCTATATCAGCGCCATTTTTTAATAATAATTCGATAATTAATTTATTATCATTCTCATTTCTTGCAGCATAATGTAAAACATTGTTGCTGGATTTATCTTTTCTATTTATGTCTGCACCATTTTGCAATAAACAACGAACAATTTCAATATTGTTATTTCTAGCTGCCCACATAAGACAAGTGTAACCATATTTGTCTTGCCTATCTATATCAGCATCATTTTTTAATAATAACTCGATAATTAATTTATTATCGTTTTTATTTTCTGCAGCAAAATGTAAAACATTTTCGCTGATTTTATTTGTTCTATTTATATCTGCACAATTTTGCAATAAACAACGAACAATTTCAATATTGTTATTTTTAGCTGCGTACATAAAACAAGTGTCACCGTCTTTGTTTTGACTATCTATATCAGCACCATATTCTAATAATAATTCGATAATAAATTTATTATCATTTTCATTTATTGCAGCATAATGTAAAACATTGTTGCTGGATTTATCTTTTCTATTTATGTCTGCACCATTTTGCAATAAACAACGAACAATTTCAATATTGTTATTTCTAGCTGCCCACATAAGACAAGTGTAACCATATTTGTCTTGCCTATCTATATCAGCATCATTTTTTAATAATAACTCGATAATTAATTTATTATCGTTTTTATTTTCTGCAGCAAAATGTAAAACATTTTCGCTGATTTTATTTGTTCTATTTATATCTGCACCATTTTGTAATAAATAACGAACAATTTCAATATTGTTATTTTTAGCTGCGTACATAAAACAAGTGTCACCGTCTTTGTTTTGACTATCTATATCAGTACCATATTCTAATAATAATTTAACAAGCAAATTATTGTCACCTTTATTTTCTGCAGTACTATGCAGAGCAGTATCGCCGTTATTGTCTTTTATATTTGGGTCTGCACGTTGCTCTAATAAAGTTCGAACAAGATCAATGTTATTTTCTCGAGCTGCAGATAAAAGACTAGGATCAGATATTAAAACTTTATGATTCAAACGTTTGACAATAATCACATTTCGATTATTACCGGGCTGAAAAAATTTTTATGAGAAGCTTCTATCACGGCCCCTCAAAATTGACAAAAATTTGAAACTCGCGATTCGTTAACACTCATGGGTCGGATAAACTTGAAAAAAATAAAGAACAAGCGGTGTAAAGAAGTTTGTACCCAAATCTTTGAGACATACCTAGCGCCGTAATTATGAGGGAGCCCAGGGAACCTTTCACAAACCTGTAAAAATTCAAAATTTTTTCCCTTGGCCCCCTTATGTTTTTGCTCAAAATGTTTGTAATTTTTTTAATAATTCAAAAATAGAACTAACATGGCATCGCAGCGGCCGGATTGGCATTTTTAAAAATCCGAATGGTCCCCCATTATGATTTTTCCCTCAAAAAATTTTTCGCACCAAAGTTTGTAATTTTCTGAGCATTTTAAAACAAACATTGTTCACAATATTTTTGGATTTTTTACGAATTTTTTCTAGACGGGGAATCAATTGCGCGCATTCCCGAAACCCACCTCTTTTGCTTTTAGGTCATCTTCTTTCTCTTGCAATTCTTCCTCTTTCTCTTCCAATTGTTCAGTTTTCAATTCCATGTCATCTTCTTTAAATTCAAGCTCATTTCTAGCCTGTGTTTTAGCCATTTTAACTTTTCTGGCTGCCGTTAAACTGGATGTTATTTGGCGTTTATTTTTTGCAGGCTTCATTTTTACCTAAAAAATCATGCTACTCAAGAAAATCATCAAAATTGTTGGTACTTATGTACTTCCCCCCCCCCTAGGGAGGGGATTCTGCATAAATTTATGCAGAATCCCCCAGGCTGAAAATAAAAAAATCAAATTTTCACCATTTTTTTCAACACCCCAAAAAATTTTTAAAAAAATTTTTCCTCGTTAAAAAATTTAAAAAGTCGAAAATTTTAGTTTTTTCAGCCATATTCACTTCCCAAGTTACAAAAAATTTGATTTCTTGACTGTGTGACTTCGCCATTTTTTGCGGCTTTTTCTTCCGCCCAGCGTAGCTCCACATTTCAAAACATTGAAAATGTTTTGAAAAAATCCCATTTTCTTGGGTTTCCTGCGCTTTTCATGGAACGATAGTGGGTTCATTCGATTACTCGTGAAAAATTACACCTAGGAGTTTAGTGAAGTTTATTTGGGGCGCTAAAAAGCTTAGGAAACCCGAGAAAATTGTATTTTTTGAAAAAAGCCCATTTTCTGACAAAAATGGACTCCTGAGTATTTTTAACGTAAACTTGGCTCAGTGGTAGTGTTCCCCGGATTCAAGCCTAATGGGGTTCAAATCCCACCTGAGTCGATTTGATTTTGCGCAAAGATTAATCTGCCAGAATCTGAAATATTCCGGAATAATCCCAAAAAGGAATATTCCGGAATATTCCCAGCCCATCTCAAGGTAAGAGCTGTCAGAAAACTTGTCTTTGGGCAAGTTTGACTTGCCTCAAACTTTTTCGAAATTTTTAATTTTTTTGGCTGTGTAGAACGACTAAAATCATTGAAATAACATGTTTTTAGCTAAAATTGTAAAACTTGCCTTTTTCCATCATGGGCAAGTAAAATTTGCAATGGCAAGTTTGACTTGCACATGCAAGTTTGACTGCATACGCTAACCTCGTCGTGTTTATCTCGAAAAACGATTTAAAAATATTTTTAAATCGTTTCACGACGAAATTAGCGTGTGCAAGTCAAACTTGCCATTGCAAGTTTTACTTGCCAATGATGGAAAAAGACAAGTTTTACTTGTCCCCAATTTTAGCTAAAAACATGTTATTTCAACTATTTTAGTCGTTCTACACATGTTTTAGCCACAAAATATAAAATTTCGAAAAAATTCGATGTAAGTAAAAATTGCACCAAAGGTAAGTTTTCTGACAGCTCTGAAGAGGGCTAAGAAAACCGTACCGGGGTCATTTTTGAGTTATTATATTTTTCGTATAGAATTGTGTCTGCAGAATCAGAATATACTAAGTCTTTTGATCGAATCGATCTTTTTCGAGGTTTTTACGACGATCTTTACCATATACCCAAAAATGGCTATTTTAAAGAAAATCGTTATTTTTTTAAAGAAAAAAATTGTTTTTATGCGGATTTTTGCTATTTATATTTTGAATATGTGATGCTAAATGAGAATATATCATGATTTTGTGTTAGACTGTTTTGTACTTTGAAAATATCGATTTTTTCACAAGGCACAAAAATTGCCTATTTCACTCAAATCGCTCTATCTCAGCAAGGTCGATGAGTAAATTTAAGCAACTTCGTATAATAACAGAATGAATTATGCTCCTTAAATCTACGGTCGATTTTTGGTGAAAATTCTATTAAACTTTACACAACTCTTGACCCTTTTATTAAAGGGGAGAAAGTTTCATAGGTTTTCATAAAAAGTGGTCAAGACAAAAGTTGTTCATCATCAAGAATTACGCAACTTCTATTTTAACAGATTGTAGTAAAACTTACAAAAAGAGCTCAATTTTTTAACACTCGGATTGTCAAGCGCGCCAAACGTTCATTTTGGTGCAGTTTTTTGCGCTGAACACGATGCTGCAAAAATTTTTTGAAAAAAACCCACTTTAGGTGGGTCTAGAGCCCCATCTTTACAGATACCATGTTAGAAAAGTATCTTTTTAGTATTTTGAGCATACCTCCTCGTAGAAATAGTTTTGAGAGCTTGTTGACCACTCAGTTGAAAGGTGAGAATCTGCCCTACAACTTTATCAAACATCTCTAGAAAATTTTCGCTTCAATAAAAAGTTATACTCAAATCTTTGAGGCATACCCTGATTTCATTACCGGGTTTTTGACAAAGATCGGCATTTTTGACCCGGTCACGGAAATTTTTGTCAAGGACAGTTATTGAAAAATTTGTAGTCCAGATTCCCAGGAACATTTTGGTATATTGGGTTTGGTATGTTAGTACAGGAATTTTTTGAATTGAAGCTAATTTATTCTTGAAAAATGGTGATTTTTCGATATTTTTAGATTAGCTAAATTTCAAAACCTATGTTAACTTATTTCTTTTTGCCAAAAAATGAGTTGTTTGACCATTTTAGGCTAAGGCCAACAATTTCTGATCATTTTAGACTAATTTTGAAAAACTTTATTTTTGGGTCCAGATTCGTGGTCCATGTTCAGAGCAAAAATGGTAGATTTTTAAGGCGTTAACATATTCGCTCAAAAACGATCAGAAATTGTTGGCCTTAGCCTAAAACGGTAAAACATCTCATTTTTTGGCAAAAAGAAATAAGTTAACATAGGTTTTGGGATTTTGCTAAGCTAAAAATATCGAAAAATCACCATTTTTCAAGAATAAATTAACTTTAATTCAAAAAATTCCTGTACTAACATACCAAACCCAATATACCAAAATGTTCCTGGGAATCTGGACTACAAATTTTTCAATAACTGTCCTTGACAAAAATTTCCGTGACCGGGTCAAAAATGCCGATCTTTGTCAAAAATGCCGATCTTTGTCAAAAATATGTGTATTGAAATGAAAATGAAATAAAATCCAGTTTTTCATTATAAAATTGACTTTCTATAGATTTTTCTAGATGAGAAATCGATTGCGCGTATTGCTGAAGCGTGAATTGCGTGCATCGATTCTTGTCTAGAAAAATCTATAGAAAGTCAGTTTTACAATGAAAAACTGGATTTTATTTCATTTTCATCTCAATACACGCATACTGTCTTCCTGAATCAGGGTCAATAAAGCGTTTTCACGCTTCGGGAATTCATAAAATTACCCCTATATAGGTCATTTTGGAAAAAAATCGAAAAAATTTTCTGGATCCAGAACCCTATCATTTTATCATCTAATCCTAAGTAGTACCTTTTTTCTATCATATTAAAAAATTGAGCTTCATAAAACGGGGTGATAGGCGAGCCAAAAAAACGCATCTCAAATTCTTTTTTCCTCTTTGAGGTATGAATTTTTCTTAATGGAGGGATATGCGCGGACACCCTGTACTTACTGAGTCACCTATTTGCATATTTGTATCCAGGCTCGATGTTGATTTTTTCATGTTTTGATGAAGCTGAGCCTCATTACTATTAATCATTACCGTCTGATTGTGTAAATTTTCAGAAATATTTAATTGTTGCTAAAAATACAATATTATTATTATTTTCAATTAATTGTATACCTCTATTTCTTTTATCGATATTTCAATATTTCTAGAACTATTGGCTTTAGAGAATGTTCGATAAAATTTAGTTTCTTTCAATTCACCATATTTTGGCCTATTTTCAACTTTGCTTATGCATAATTTAACGAATTCTTTAATTACATCGCTTTTATCAACTAGGCATTTGTTTATTAGATTGCTAGCGTCTACTTCTTTAATACTGTTCTGTATTAAAATTAAATTATTTTGACCAGATATTTCTTCAACTATGGGATATTTACCATAAGATGACTCAGCAAGCGTAATTCCAAGTGCCCAAACATCGTTACGGATATCATATTGTGCTCCACATGTCGTAAACAATTCTGGTGGCCAGTATAAAAATGTACCTGTAACTGTTGTAGCAAATGACTCATCTAAAAAGCGAGATGTTCCAAAATCACATAATTTTATTTGTCCATGTCGATTGATGAGTGTATTTTGAGGCTTTACATCTCTGTGTATAACATTTTTTGACTTCAAATAAATTAAAGCATCAAGAATGTTTACACCTATATATCCAAGTAAATTTTCTGAAAAGCACTTTCTATTCTTATGTGATAGAGTATACAGATCTTTTAACGACATATCCATTAATTCCATGCAGAGTAGCAACTTCCCTTCTTGAATTGCACAACCATATAGTTGCGTAACATTCTTAAAGTTTGATACTGTTTTTTGCAAATCAATTTCTTGCTTTAACTTCTTAAGGTTGGAATCAAAGTCTGAAGTATTGCTGATTGGAATGGTAATAAATTTGATTGCGACGGGTATTTTAGTTTCCTTATGAGTAAATTTTTTAACTACACTACGACCGGCAAATATAAAATCTCCTTCTAAAAAGTGGCTCATAGAGAAAACATATTGTTGAGAATTTTCTTGTGAAAAACATAAAGTGTTTAAATGCAATCCATGAAAAATTTTGTTACAAGAATCAACAAATTGTTTTGATAAATCTAAATTGATGTTTCATAGTTAGCAAAAAAATTCACTATGATTAGGGACAGCCACTCGTTTTCGGAACTCAAAAGTTTCATAGGAATACCACCCCAAATACGTTTTAGAATCGAAATCTGTGTTATTAAAAATCCTATTCTGAAAAAAACCGCATTAAAAACGCATTTTGCCTAGGGAAATTAGACTTAGAAAAAAGTCAAAAATGTACACAGAAACGTAAGGAAAAAGCGTCCTTTCTATTCAAACTCAAAAATAACGACCAAAACTGCTTCAAATTCGATAATTACGCATGCATATAGGTAATTTTGTGCATATAAGTAATTTTATTGCGCATATTCCCGAAGCCTGAAAATACTATTCTGACAATTTTTATTCAATTTTTTCCTTGGGAGATCAAAGAGTTAAAAATCGATTTTTCAAAAAGTGCTACAAATGGCTTTCCTTTTGTTTTCGGGTGTTTTTCGACACGGAAACTCAAATAAAGAAAGAATTTTTTAATTTTGGATACTGGAATTTATCCCTACGATAGCGGCTATTTTTGGGGGTCCTGGGAAAAACGTTTAAACCTTTATTTAAAAAAACCCATTTTTCGAAGTGTTATGAAAGTTGAAGGCGAAATCCCCCTCCAAAAAGTCGATTCAAACTGAAAATATGATTTATTCTGAATCTCCAGATATTAATATATAATTTTGTGAGAGAACTCGAAAAATGATGTGTGGAAAATTTTTCGCTTACGCGTCCATAAGACCCCTGGCGGTCCTTAACTATGATGACATAAAAATCTTACAAACATTAGAAACGATGTTTGTTTCGCTATCATGATGTACAACATAAGAATTAACAATTCTTTTCGAGAAATTTGCCATTGCTTGCATAAATATCAATATAAATTTGAGAATAAAAATAAATACATCTTTATTTTATTAAAAAATTTTCTTTCGTGATGAAATCTCAGAAATTGGATCAAACAACGAGTAAATCAATATTATTTTTTAGTGATAAGAAACAATCAATCATGATATTGTATAGTAAAAAACGAGAGAGTGGAGAAACAGACCGTTTTGTTTTTATACAAATGTACGAATCACCTGAAATTTATGAAACTTTAAAATAATTTTTTGGATATACCAAATGGACTCGTATTTTATCATATTTTCACATTTCAATTTTGCTTATTATAAAAAAAGCTTATTTTACAAAAACGCGTCCATTTGGTATATCGTAAAAATTATTTCAAAGTTTTATAAATTTCAGGTGATTCATACATTTGTATAGAAACCAAACGGTCTGTTTCTTCACTCTGTCATTTTTTACTGTACAATTTCATAAAGCTGCAAAGCAGTTTATAATTAGTCTGCGTTATGAAAAACTGGGGAATTTTTTTATAGCTAAAATGAATAGCAATATCTTTTTCAGCACCATACACTTAAGACATCGTCTCTGGAAAGATTTGAAATTCACTAGGCGCCCGGGGAACAATTTTCAAAAAGTTTGACCCGGAATTTTTTATAGTGGGGAAGTTTTTAGTTATGGTGAGTACATAAAAAAATTCTACTACGACAACCCGCGATTCTTTTTCTATATCGGAGAAATAGGCATTTTATCGTTTTCTTATACTATAGGCTTATAGAAAAAGGCATGTGCATTCAACCCGCTCTAAAAAATTTATTTTAAATTCTTTTTCTTTCAGGTCTTCTATATTTTATAGCCCTGTCTTCAGGCTCACTTTATAAAACAAAACTGAATAAAATAACTTTTGTCTCTATTTTTTAGGCCCATTTATATGATTTTTTCATGATTTTTCATGATTTTGGGGTATCGTGGGAGTTTTATATTCCGACAACCAATTTAAAAGCTTTTTCGATGAAATCTTTTTTATATGAAAGAGCAACATCAGTTTCACAAAGTAGATACTCGATTTTTTTTCAAACACCTAAAATTAATTTTTTACGGCATTATGAAAATCTTGTATATTATAATACATAAGATATATATTATAATACATAAAACCGGCTCTAACTTTTTCAAATCAACGCGAAATAGAATTATCTCGTGTATATAGGGGTTTTTTTAACCGGAGAATCGTTTGGTGAACGTTTCAGCGGCTAAAAAAATTTCCTTGAGGGGGGTACCCCAGGATTTTTGGAAAAAATCCTTTTTTTGTGAAAAATCCTGGGGTACCCCCCTTTCAAGAAAATTTTTTTAGCCCCTGAAAACATCACCAATCGATTCTTCGGTTAAAAAAACCCCTATATACCCGGAAAAAAACTAATCCGCGTTGTTTTGAAAAAATTAAAGCCGATTTTCATCCCAGAGCCCATGATTTTTGACCCCACCTCTGTGCTCAAAAAAAATTTCTTTATGATTTTTTTCCTTATTTTGTTCGGATATTTTGTTTATTACTGCGGATTTTTTTATTCGGATAAATATCTGGATATTTATTATTATTACTACTGGCCCTGAAGTCTTTATTTCTCTTTTGAACTAACAAACATTTTCCATTCGGCTCGTATGTTTTCTCTAGTCATAAACAATCGTGCATAAAGAGACGAAATGACCACGCTCTTTCTCGAATGTACCACTCATGCGCTATTGATTGTTTGCAAATAGTGCAAAATATGCTGTCTAATGGGCTTACTTGTTTGTTAGACCAAAAGAAAACTAATATACTTTTTGTTTAGCCGGCATTCGTCTTGCAAATTTTTATTGGGTTTAAAAAAGAGTTATGTATTGATGGAGATACCCCTTTTGAACTGACACCGTTTTTGCAAACAAAAAACATTAATTTTGTTTTTTATTGCTAAAACATTGCACAGTCTTTTCAAAAGAGTAAAATCCCACGCTTTTCTGCCCTACTTCTGGGCACATAGTCAGGAAAAGCTCTGGGTGCCGAGTTTGGAGGTTTTGACTTCTCGAGCAGCCAATACTGGGAAGCAGACATAGCCAGAAATGACAGATCGTGGAATCGGGACCTGGCTTCCTGTCTGCAGGTATGATGGTGCTGGGAAGAAGGATCCTCGCACTCTGTGTTCCTGGGTGTGGATAGGTAAGACAAAACTGTAAGTCTTGTATACCAGGTCATGTGTAAAACGGAGTTGCGTATCTGACCGACCTACATAGCATGTTTTACCTTCCGAGTGGAATAAAATATCTTTATTAGGCACCCTTAGATTAGATATAATAAAATATATTAATAAAAAACAATAAAATGTAAATCAAAAAATCAAGCCAGATTAATTAGGTAGATAAAATCAAAGAGCATCAAATCAAAAATCAACGTCTAATCAATCAGATCGATAAAATCAAAGATTATAAAATCAAAAAATCAGCGTTTAATCAATCAGATCGATAAAATCAAAGAGTATAGAATCAAAAATCAGCGTTTAATCAATCAGATCGATAAAATCAAAGAGTATAGAATCAAAAATCAGCGTGGATCAATCAGATCAATAGAATCAAAGAGCATCAAATCAAAAATCAACGTCTAATCAATCAGATCGATAAAAATTTTTTGTAAAAAGTTATAAAAATATCAAAAAAGTTACAAGAAAAAATATTCTCTTTTATATATTTTTGTTTTTTGTCAGCAACTGATAATAGATTTTTTATTATTAAAAGACGATTTCTATAAGAATCGACTTTTGTTCAGCCAAGGAGACAACAATTAGTCAAAGTATTCAATTTTTTATTTGAAACCAACATATACTCTAGGTTTTCGACCATGCTGAACGATGGTACAAAAATTTTGACCCAAACTTTACTTGGAACCGAGATCTGGCTATATGGACCATTTTTCAGGTATTATGGGCTATTTTGGCCAATATCTCGGTCATATAAAAAAGTTTGAGCTTAGATCAAGGGCTCATTAGAAAGCTTTTTTGTACCATCGTGTTCATCATGGTCGAAAACCTAGAGTATATTTAGCGATTTTGTTTAGAAAAAATTTAAATGAATTGTTATTATAAGCATCTATATTTTTTCTTTTTATTTCCTTTATTGCAAAATGCACCTGTTCCAACAAATATGCATAATGAAGACATACAAATAGAGGAGGATCCAATTGAAGAACTTCAGTCTCCTGAAAATTTACCTTGTTATTTTGAGAACCCAATTAAAAATAACTATGAAGTAAATGATCGTTTAGAACAATTCCAGCTTCCTAGTTGTGGTGGCCATCGTTCACGGTTAGTTAGACAATTAATTATTTAATATAATAATACAAAAACTTCAGTCTGTTGGACTTAGAATTAAAGGATGCTGGTCGCTTTTATGGTTCTCCTCACGAATTAGATTTGATTATGTGTCGCGGAAATGGTGAATGTAATATAGACTGGTCCGATCCAACTGTACATTNTTGGACTTAGAATTAAAGGATGCTGGTCGCTTTTATGGTTCTCCTCACGAATTAGATTTGATTATGTGTCGCGGAAATGGTGAATGTAATATAGACTGGTCCGATCCAACTGTACATTCTCGCTTAGCTAAATTCAGTATATGTGATGCTCATTATCGTTTTCTAGGCTCTGATGTTGATTGGGAAAAACATCCTATGCATCAAGGAAGGAAACGGTTAAATAATGTAAAAAACCCCAAATTTAAATGTACTTTTCCTGAAGATATTGCTCAACGCCATGATTATGATCCTAAATTAAAAGAACCTGTTGCATATCATCGTTTTTTACAAAAAGAAGAAGCTTATATAGTGTTGAAGCGAACTGGTTTCCTTGTTCATTCCGGATTGCGTAAGAATTGAATTAATAATTAAAATTTCTAGATTTTTAGCTCTTTGTCGCAAGCATAAATTTTTTGTTAATAAATTAAAAGAAATAGAATTAAAACAACGTTGTCAAAATATTGTTATTGATATTGAGCCAGTAATATTTCCCGATACACAATTAGTTCCAATGGAAGTAGATGAAGTTGATAATATTTCTGATAGTGATGAAGATAGATATTGGATTTCATCTAGACAAAGTGCATCTAGTTGGGTTGTGCAACATTTCAACGCTGAAACACGTAAAACATATCGAAAATTTTATCAAACTATTGGGCTAGACAGGATGATATCATATAAAGACAAAGTGCAAATAAAGGAAGCAGTTTTTCGAAAAAAAATTAGAAACGTCAAAAAATTATTTGATACAGTTTGTCAAATGGCAGCAGGACATGACTATCAAAGCCTAAAAAAAGCTGTTTGTGAAAATAAGACGGAAGCATTATTTTCGGCCGCATATTTTTTCCCTTTTATGGAAGAGATTACAGATCGATATACTTATGCGGATAAGGTTATGCGACGATATTTATTATCTATTATTTCACAAATTCTTCCTTATACCGAAGTTAAAAAATTTATTTCCGGCTTAACTTATCATTATTACACAGAATCATTATGCGAACTTCCAAAGACTTTACCAGAACTGCAAGTTTTTATGAAGCATCCTCCGCCTAAATGTGATCCAAATTTTATTCGAAAGGTTGAAGCATTTGTTGAGTTTATTTCTAGGTAAAATTTAAAATTTCATTAATGGATTTTGTATTTATGGCAGTTTTTAGTTGGCCAGTTGTCATAGGCCTGCCTTTTGGGGAAAAATGGGTTAAGACTTCAAGTGGCGAAAAAATGTCCATTCCAAATGTTTTACGCGCTATGCGTGGTTCCGAAATAATACAAATGTATGACAGCTATCTAAAATCACAAGGTACCAACGACTTAAAGCTTAGTCGCGCCACCTATTATCGGATTTTGGCCATTTGTACAGCAACTAAAAGAAGGGCATTAACTGGCCTTGATTAATTTATTGCTGATGGAGAAAATGTAAGAATTTTTATTAAATAACTAGATTTATTACAAAGATAAGAATTAATAAGGATAAAATAAATTATAATAGATATAAAAGTAGTATCAAAAAACATATACTATTCTATAGCACTTACTAAAATTTACTATCTTCATAATAATAATTTAGAGTTTTGATTATTTGGAGAAAATGGTTAAAGATTTATTACATGATGGTAAAGTAGATAGTGAATGGGCATCAGAAACTGAAGCGGAATTGAAGATTGTACGCCAGTATATAAGGACCGATTTTAAAGCACATATAAAGACAGATTCGCGCATTGCTAATCATTGTGCTCGATATGCATTAAGTAATCCAGAAAATGAATTATTTCGCTCATCATGTACCTCTTCTACATCTATCCATGATCATGATCTTCTATGTGAACGATGTGCTCTTACAAATAGTGTTTTAAGCAGCATTAAAGAAACAGTAACTAACTTGGGACATAAAGCATACGAAAGCCAAATACAACATGATATGACAAAGTTTGCACAGACTAAACGTGATGTCGAAAATTCAATTGATCAAATTGAAGCCATGATTCATCACCAAATTCGTGTTGCTTGGAATGAAATGCATCGAAAAAAACTATATGAGAATTTGTCCGAAAATATAGCAATAATTACTATGGATTGGGCCCAAAAATGGCTGCCAATGCGTAGCCGTGAAACACAAAAACATTACTATGCTGAACGTGGCATCCCATACCATATAACAACAGTTCAGACCAAAATAACAAATCATCGTACTGGTAATGAAATTATGGTACAACGAACTATCGTTCACATATTTGATGCGGAATATCAAGTAAGTTTTTTAATAAATCAATCAAAATAAACAATATATTAGGATTCATTAGCAGTGACTGCAATTCTTAAGCATGTATTACAAGAAGTCAAGGAATATGGAATAGACGAAGCAATAATAAGATCTGATAATGCTGGTAATTTTGATTATAAAAATTTATGCAAATTTTTAGGTTGCTATCGTAGTATAAATACAATGTCAACAATACCTGCCATTACAAGATCGACGGGTGTTAAAATTGTAAGATGGAGTATGTCAGAAGCTCAAGCTGGTAAATCTGTGTGCGATCGCATGGCAGCAATTGTTAAAAATAAATTGAGATCTTATGTTAATAATAATCACGATGTAATAGATGCCAACCAATTTCTTCAAGGATTAAAGGAAGGAGAATCATTACAAGGATTCTCAGTTTATGTTGCAAGTATTCCTGAAGACCAAGATATTATTACAAAAGCTCCAAAAACATTTATTCCAGGAATTACAACTTATTCAGAGTTTGTATTTGAAGAAAATATGCTACGAGTTTTTCAATTTGCAGAAATTGGAGATGGACTTACTTTTCATTTCAACCAACTTAAAAGTTTTGAAAATCAAGCCGAAATTCGAACATTAGATTTTTGGCAGTATATTTACCCAGATGATAATGAAGATATTATTTCACTTCCTTCAGAAAGAAGACGCTATTGGTACGAAAATAAAAAACTAAGATATTGGATGACATACGAAAAGAAAACGGTACCCTTGAAATCAAGCTGTCAGCGTGAAATTTTTGAAGAAGGTGAATTTACTCAAGAAGATCCAAAATTTTACACATGCCCAGAAGACTTATGTCCACGGTCTTTCGAATCCCAACAAGAGTTAGAAGAACATATCGATTCTGGTAATCATTATTACGAGCCACAGCGTGTTACTCTTCGTGATAGAGTTTTAAATATGTATTCTCGCGGACTAGAAGGATTTAATGATCTTAAAACCATGCCTTTTATAACCGAAGCAGTAAATACATATTTTTATGAACATCCTATCGAAAACCCTAGTGAAGGTTTTGCGCATTACAAAAGAAAAGCTTGTAAGAAATTTTCTCAGCCTGTTACTAGTTTTTTGAAAGAACTATTCGAACAAGGAAAAGCTTCAAACAAGAAACTTAGCCCTCGCAGTGCAGCTGAATCAATGCGCAATGCTCTAAATGTCAATGGCAATCTTCTATTTACTCCCGATGAATTATTAACAGAAAATCAGATTAAATCATATTTCTCACGACTTGCAGCTTTGTCACGACAAAATTCAGATTATGATCCTATAAAAAGCCGCAAACGTAAAGTTATTGAAGCAATACCAGAATCACAATTATGTGAAGAAGATGAAATGATTAATTTTGAAGATGAACCGTCATTAGAAAATGATATTAGTTTCTTCATGGATACGATCCAAGCCGAACTCTCTGAAGAAACTCAAGTTTGCAGTGAAACAATGTATAGCCACACAAGAAGATATCTTCAATCCTTTTTAAAGCCTCATTTTCATCAAGAATTGTAAATAATATTTTGTTAAGATTTAAATTTTCATAAAAATTAATATATATTATGAGTAAAAGTTATAGCCATTTTATGCAAATTTGTATGAAAAATAGGGGTTTTATAAAAAAAATCGATTTTTAACCCCTTAAATGAATTCTCCAGAGAAGATGATGTTGTATAAAATTGTTTCCTATAAAATTTCACAACGAAATAACAACTCGTAGCATCATAATATATATCTTATGTATTATAATATACACGAGTTATATAGTGCCGTAAAAAATTAATTTTAGGTGTTTGAAAAAAAATCGAGTATCTACTTTGTAAAACTGATGTTGCTCTTTCATATAAAAAAGATTTCATCGAAAAAGCTTTTAAATTGATTGTCGGAATATAAAACTCCCACGATACCCCAAAATCATGAAAAATCATGAAAAAATCATATAAATGGGCCTAAAAAATAACGACAAAAGTTATATCGTTCAGTTTTTGTTTTATAAATAAGCCTGACGATAGGACTAAGTAATAAAAAAGATCCGAAGGAAAAAACCATAAATAAATTTTTTAGAGCGTTATGAATGCACAGAGGTGGGGTCAAAAATCATGGGCTCTGGGATGAAAATCGGCTTTAATTTTTTCAAAACAACGCGGATTAGT
>OZJO01023656.1:0-12054 GCA_900406225.1 Acrobeloides nanus | reverse complement strand
GTTCGGGAGTACGCGCAATCGATTCCCCGCCTAGAAAAACCTAAGAATCGACGGTTTTCTCATAAAAATCCGAAAATTTTTCGATTTTCGCTTCAATACACCAATACACCCACCATCTTCCCTGAATCAGGGTCAAGGAAGCGTTTTCACGCTTCGGGAATGCGCGCAATCGATTTTTCGCATAAAATTACCCCTAGAAAAGTCATTTTTGCAAAAATCAAAAAAAAATTTTTCTCAAAAAAATGCCCCCAAAAATTGGCAAAATTCTCGTTTTTTTAGAGCACCCTGTATTTATGCATCTCATTTTTGGTACTATTTCGCCTTGGGAACAGGAAAAATTAATTTTAATTAAAAAAATTTCAGCTTAAAATTAATTTTTAAGCTTTATAGCTTTTATTTATAGCAGAAATGGAAACAGAAGAACCAGTAAGCGACGAACCAGGACTGTCCCAAGCAATGGAACCCATGCCGTACGAACTTATGGATTACGAATCACTTCTAGATGAAGAAAATGTGCAAGAAATCTTCAATTTTTTCCGATTTTTTTCACTTTTTTCGAATTTATTAAAATGTTTCAATTTCTATCCAATTTTTTGTTTTTTTTCTTCAAAAAATGGGAACAGAAGAATATTTATTGAAAAAGCAAAAATATTTAGGCGGAATTTTTTCCGATTTTTTCATTTTCAATTTTTTTCGAATTTTTAGGATTAGAATCCGGCTTGAGGGGATCGGTAAATGGATGTTTCAAGCGTTTGAGGCCCAAAAAATCGTGGGTGACCATGTGATTGGTAACAGAAGGAAGACCCCAGGGGGTAAGAGAGGCTGGTCAGGGAGGATATAAAGACGGAGAGTGTACAGGCGGTGTAGTACCTGGAGGGCTGGCGAAAAGTTCCGGGTTAGCATCAAACTTCGTGCATCACTTTATGTACTTTTTAAAAACGATACTACAAGTGCCGCTCTAATATTGTAGTTTTAAACATTGTATAACAAATTTGCACTTACTAAATTGATATGTATCCTAACGTTTTACTCAATAACTTATGACAATCTCTATAATTATTGAGCAATGAAAGCCCGAATTGGCTATTTATTCAACAAAATGTTGAAAAGTATCTTCATCTATACTTACTTTCGAAACATGCTAGACTTGAGAAAATTTTATTCTTATGACATTACTGTGTCTACATCATTATCAATTTTTGCCAATGCTCTTTTATTGTTTTTGATACTATAAAACTCCTGAAATTTAAAACCGTATGGTAGAATTTTATTGCTGACTTGTTTTTAAATTCCTCGCTTCTTGGTCACAATCCTCGGTTTTTTAAAACCGAGACCGAGGATTTCTTCCACTCTCGTTTCATGAAAAAATTAAATTTTTGAAAAAAAATTGAACTTTTTTCAAAAATGCCGTTTTCTCGGGTTTCCTGCGCGTTTCAGCATGTCAAATAAACTTCACTAAACGCCTTGGAGTAAATTTTTTTCAAAAAATTCAAATTTTTCATGAAACGAGAGTGACTCATTCGATTCCTCGTCAAAAATTACCCCAGGGAGTTTCCTTAAAATACTAAATTTCAAGCTAATGACGCGGTAAATTTATTTTAATAAAAAACTTAGAAAAAGTATATTAGAAAAAGTATGTTAGAAAAAGTGTATTAGAAAAGTAAAAACTTAGAAAAAGTATAGATGCCCATTTTTCCATTAAAAATTCAATTTTTCATTGAAAATTCGTTTTGGTCGACCGCGCACCTATGTGAATTTTGGGAGAGTACTTGTTTAGGTGGGGGGTCATTTTCGTCATTTTGCAAAAAATTGCTCGAAAATTCGCAAAAGTACGGTTTTTTAGCCACCTTATATGCATCAAAGTATGAGTAGAAAACGATCACTAATCTGTTTCCCTCACAAGTCCAAAAACTTTTGCCAGCACAATTCTGTAATTGACTACAGCGAGTTTAATATAACTATAACATTGCGCTGACTGCCTGTATACTAATAATATTTTTTAAAGAAAAATGGACGATACCGCAAATATTGTTTCTAATCACTGTCTAGGCGTACAACAATTTAAGGGTTCTGTTCCAAGGGATGCTCTATATTACAACATGACTGCCATAGCAGCATTGACTTACGGTTTACTAACATTATTAGTGAATTTTCGGGTCTATACTGTGTTGCTAAAGAATCGAAAAAGGAAAGAATTTTTCAGCTCATTCTACACCCTTTTTATCATTGCTAGTATTGTAGTAAGAGAGGTTGTCAAAATTCAACACTTCACTTATTTTAGGACTCCTGCTGGTGGATCTCCAATCAACTCAAGGACCATGTTGGTTATGCACCAGCGCTACATTTCATGTTGAGCTGGATTCCAGCAACTGGCTTCGTAGTCTCATTTTGGTTCTTTTTATTGAGCTATTTTATGTTTGCCAACATGCTAATCACTGTTTTGGTGACACTCAACCGTTTCCTCAGCATAATTTTCAAAAATGGTGACATGGTAAATGATAGTAATCCATACAAAAATCTCAAATTTAGATGTGGAAAAGAGTGTTTCCGATTGGTTTGCTAATAGCATTCCTGTTACCGATTGTTTTTACTTGGGGAATATGGTGGAACACTGCTGTCAAATGCACCATTACCAATTTAGGAGAGCTGTATTACTTTATTAATCAAAAAGATGAAATGAAAAATGGAGTATATTATCAAAAGCAAAAAATAGTAAAATTTTTCATTTAGATTCCAATCAACTTGGGAGAGTTTATTGTGTCATTCAGCTCAAGCATAATCAACGCTATTTTGAATCTTGTAACCACTATATCAGTTATCAGGCAACGCAAGAAAATTTCTCCCAATCTCAGATCGAAAAGGTCAAATAAAACAATTCAAGGGTAAGACTAGGTACTTTTTGATACAGAAACGAAAGTTCACATTTTTAGTCCAGAAATGAAGTTGCTTATAATATCTTTCATTATGTTTATTAATCAATGTTCTTATAGTGCAATCCAAGTAAATTTTCTCAATCCATCCGATCTTGCAAGTTAAGCAACTTTGGGTGGGGACATTTAGGTTCGATTCACCAAGCCATGAACATGCTGAAAATTCTAGATCCGGGTCATTAGGCACGCGCTAAAGGCCCCAGTAATTTGGGAATAGCTTCTTTTGGGATTGCGCTTCCTTGATCCTTCTGAAAATGAATAGGTGAGATGTGGTAAACAAAAAAAGGTTTCATTCGGTAACCAATATTTATTTAGATTTGGTATAGAAAAGTTGTAAAAAAGATTGTAGATAATATAGCCCTGGAATAAGGCTCTATATTATGGGCGTCATTTTTAGAAAATGGGGCAACGAACCTCCAAAAAGAAGGCAAACTTCTTCAAAAAGGGGGCATTTTTTTAAATTCATTGGGGGCAGAGTATCAAAAAGGAGGCTTTGCCCACTTTTAGGAGGCGTTGTAACATCCCTACTATATTACAATACCATCCCCTATGGCCCTAGAATAAGACTAACAACATTATAAAGTGAAAAAAAAACAAAAAAGTTTAGCTGCTATTATTTCTGGGACATTTTCTACCAAATAGCCCAAGTCGTAATGCTAGCTTAGTGGAAGTTAGTAGATTTGTCATCGATATATTGTGCTTGTCTCCCTCATGGATTCTTATAATAATGAGTAAAAGTATTAGGAGAAGAATTCTACCAGGACATGTTAGTACCATGGTTGGCTCAAAGGCTGTTACTGTTGTAAAAGCTGTGCCAACTAATTGACAAATTACTGTATCCATTGTCAAAAAGTTTTTTCATTTCATGTGTATTATCTAAATTTGAAAATTCAATTCAATAAAAAATTAAAAAATATGTTTTGTTTCGGTTCTGATTCAAACCATAATGTTCAGATTATTTTTTATTACGAAGGTTGGCTCCCAAGAGTGTGCTAGGTCCAAATTTGGGAGAGGTCCATTTTTGAAAATATTGCACAGCGGTCCAAAATGAAAAAAATGGGGCATGAGCGAAATTTTAAAAACGATTAACGCCATTCGATTCAGCTCATCGAGCTAAGTAAAACTAGAAGGAAATTTGAGATTGTTGTATTGAACAGTATCACTTACCATCATTGGTGGATAAACTGGGGGAGTCCCTTCATTTCTAATTAAAAAAATCATTTTTTGAACTTAGACGTCAACTCGGGGTGGTCGTAAAATTTTCGAAGTTGCCCCTTTCCCTCTTCGTAAATTTTTGGACAATATGGACCAGTGGCGTAGACAAGGGGTAAATGTGGGCCAAAATTTAAAAAAATACCTACACATAAGGGTCCCCCTTATATTTTTTTGGGAAAAATCGGTCTTTTTTGGAGAACTCCTCCCCTCTAGTCAACCCTTCTGTCTATGCCACTTATATGAACCCCTTCTACCCAGATATGGGAAATACCTTCTCTCTATAACGCGCCGACGAAACGAACCATTAACTGGTTCATTTTTTCTAAGACTTGGCATGTTTTTAAATGCCAAGTCTTAGAAAAAACGAACAGTTAGAAAAAACGAAAGTTTTCAGCTTTTCAATGACACCAAGATCATCTAAATTAGAATTAGCCATCAAGAGATATGTTCCAAATACTAAAGTGTAAAAAATCTCAGGATTTTTGACCCACACGCTTCAGAGACAAAAAATAGTTTTGCGGAAACGAGATTTGGCCCGGGACCAAGCCTAAGATAAAGTAGGGATGTTATAGATAATTTTTAGGTCCGACCGGAGATCCGCATCGGAACAAAGTTTTTGGCTAGAGCTATTTCTTTGAATTTTTACCCCTCCGGGGACCCGGGTTTTTGCGAAAAACCTAATTTTTCGATCACTCTTTCTATTACATGACCCCATACACCCAATATAAAGTTGTAGCCCGTGTTCTCACCTTTCAATGACACCAAGATCATCGAAATTGAAATTAACCATCAGGAGATATGCTCAAAATACTAAAGTGTAAAAAACCTCCGAGATGCACAAATTGCCTTGAGGTCAAAATAGGACTTTTTTAAGGTTGAGCATCATTTCAAACTCATCTTTGTGTTTATTTTGGTCCCAAATTTCATATTCCGAGCTCAATTTTTCTAGATCCGCGGGATCTCCAAAAAGTTCGAACTTTCGAGACATCGCCTCTTAAATTTTTATTTCAAATTTAAATAAAACAATCACAAAATTTAAAATTTATGCCCCACCATATAATAAAGTAAATAAGTTGGTGCAAAATAAAATTTGTGATTTTTTGGACCAAATTTCTCAACTAATAGGAGGGGTAGGGTGTTTATTAGAAAAATCGATTGCCAACATTACTAGATCCTGAAAACGCTTCCCTGACTCTGAATTCGCCCGATGGTCCAAAAAAGTCTGACACAAAAATCTCATTTTTTGCCCCATATGATAAAGTAAATATTATAATGCTTGTCAAAAAGTTTGTACAGCATTTGCAGTAGTAATATTCTTAACAGATCCTCCCATTGTGGGCACGATTCCTGGCAGAATTCTTTTTCTAAGGTGTTTATTCATTATTACAAGAATCCATGCGGGAGATAGACACATATAGTCGATTATAAATCGACTAGCTTCGAACAGCCTCACATTGGTAATTGGGTTGGGTAAAAATTTGCCAATAAAAAAGCCTAGCTAAAAATATCTCGCGATTCACATAAACGGATAAACAAATTTTACTTGAATTCCACCATAAGAACATTGATTAAGAAACATAAAGAACGATAATATAAGCAGCTTCATTTCTGGGCTAAAAAAAGAAATGTATAGAAAAGCTATAGGATGAAAATTCGTATTCCCTGAATCGGGGTCATGCAAGATTTTCATGCATCGACATGAAAATCTCGCGCAATCGATTGATTCTCCGTTTAGAAAACACCATCGATAGACGGTTTTCCGACGAAAATTTATTTTCGCTTTAATACTTTTACCTCTTCCCTGAACCATGTTCAGGGAAGCGTTTTTTCGGCATAGACTCAAATGAAACGAAAGGTTTGAAACGATCGAATAAAACGATACGAACGAAATGAACACAGATGGAACGAATACAAATGAAACGATCAAATAAAACGATAAATGAAACGATTTGCCTGAAACTGATTTACAAGAATCAAAACAATTCGGATTTGAATTTGACTGAATATTGAAAAAACCCTGAATTTATTTTGTTCTATTATGTCATTTCATTTGTACGATTATTTCGCATAGAAAACTTTCTACAGGTCAGCTTCAATAATGATCTATTGAAAAAGGTACGACCCTTCTCCCTCGCCACTGTCACTAACCCTTTAACATGTATAGTTGATCTTTTCGGGCCCACATTTTTTGAAATATTCTTGCGCTGCTTAATAACAGATATAACCGTTGCAATGTTCAAAATCGCGTTAATAAAAGCTGAGCATAATGACACAATAAATTCGCCTAGGTTAAGTTGAAGCTAAACAATCAATTTCTATCATTTTTCTAACTTATTACTTACTCCATATTTATACTCTTCTGCTTGAAGGATTATGTAATACCGCTGACCAAAATTTAAAATGTCACATTTTGTTATGGTGTTAAACAATAGTTGCCAGGAAAAAGCGATTGGTACGGTAAACACTATTGCCAAGCCAATTGGAAACACTTTTTTCCAAATCTAAATTTTTATTGAGTTTTATAAAAGTAGATGAGATTTTTACTATGTCCCCGTGGTAAAAAACAATGGTTAAGAATCGATTAAATGACACCAAGACTGTGATTAGCATGTCGGCAAACATCAGGTAGAATGTTAGAAAGTACCACCATGATACTACGAAGCCGGTTCTTGGAATCCAAAGCAGCATAAAATGTAGTGCAGGTGCCACGCCAACATGATCTTTGAGTTGATTGGAGATCCAATAAAACGAGTCCTATGATAAACAAGATGGATCATATCATGCTTTTAGGACATGGGGCAGTGGCAAAGGAAGAAGGATCGACTGGGGGGGGGGGCATTTCCCTAAAATCATAAGAGGAGACCAAGACTGTGATTAGCATGTTGGCAATGATTAGCATGTTCTTATGTAATTTCCTTATGCTTTCCGTTATCCGCCCACTAGAGGGAGGGCAATTGCTCCCTCCGTCCAATTCTCTTTGCCACTGGGGTGGGCAGTGGCATAGGAAAACCGTAGCTAGGATTCCACAATTTCACTAATTAGTGAAATTTTTCACTATTTTGAAAAAAACCCACTATTTTTTATCAAAATTTTAAAAAATGAGAAATTTTGGTCATTTTTGATGAAAAAATAGGAAAATTTGGGACATTTTGGCAACAAAATGGGAAATTTTGGACAGTTTTGGTGAAAAGATGGGAAAATTTTTTGGTTACTATATTTCTCACTATTTGGAGATTGACTTGTGGAATTACTAGCAGTAGCGTATCAGGAACTTAATTTCGAGTTGGGGATCCTGTTCATTTATTGAAGGAGTGAACAAAAGTAACCATCACAGTATATGTATAAAATGTCTTACTACAACACTAGCAATAACAAAAACGACGTAGAATGGACTAGAGAATTCCTTCTTTTTCCGATACATGAATAACAAAGTATAAATCCGAATATTCAGCAACAACGATGGTATACCGTACACTAATGCTGTTGTAGCTGTTATATTATACCATTGAGCATCCAAGTAGCCAATAGTCTGTTCGATGGTTGAGCAAAAATTACCCACAATAATGGAAGTATCATCACTATCCATTTTTAAGGTACCTTTTCACCTTTTTAAATGAGCTGTTAGATGTAAAATGAACCTATGGCAAGCCTTTTTTAGTATGGTTGATAAGCACATGAAAATTATGGGAAAGTTTATAATGTTTGTGTTGGTTTCCCAAGCTTCTTTTGTTCAATTTGCTTTATGTAGAGGGAAATATCAGAAATTTTTATAGAGTCAGAAATGCACTTTAATTATCTCGTGATCAAAAGGTACGGATACTTCTTATGATGCATGATTTTTCAAAAGAAACGACTACACGCATGGGATATTCAAAGGAAATTACAAGAATGGGACTACAAGCATGGGATATTAATATTTCGATTTCCCATAAAGAAAGAAACATTGCCAACATCATACCAGATACCAATATATCAAAGTGGGGAGGAGTGGAGCATACATGAGCAATACTCCTCCCCTACGCATGCATGTGCAGGGTGGACCCAAAAAACCAGATTTTTGCGATTTTTCGAGCAAATTTTCGTTAAAAAAAATTGTTTTAGATTTTACCAAAAACAACCCTATAGGGGGTTTTTCTATGAGAGAAATCGATTGCACGAATTGAAGAATCGTGAAATCGCTTCTCTGACCCTGAATCGGCCCAAAAAGCCTTAAAAAAATCACAAAAATATGAATTTTTGGGCTGATTCAGAGTCATTGAAGCGATTTTTCAATGGGCGCAATCGATTTCTCTCATAGAAAACCCTCTAAAGGGCTGTTTTGAAAAAATCTTTAAAAAATTTTTTGGAGAAAATTTGCTCGGAAAATCGCAAAAATCCGGTTTTTTCGGGCCACCTCATTTTCAACAGAGTCCCATAAAAAAATTTCTTCATAGGGTCCTAGGGCTTTGATGTGGATATTGTAGAACAACCATCGATCTAACTTTATAAAACAAATTTGGAATTCAGATCGTTTTATTTTCGGAGAAAAATATGGCCCTATCATGCTCGGTTTTTAGGGCCCAGACCCGAATTTTTCCATTAAATCGAGCCTGATAGGGCCCTATTTTAATTTTTCACGAGGAATCGAATGAGCCCACTATCAAATTTTCCTATTTTTACATCAAAAATGACCAAAATTTCCGAAGGCTTGGAAACGATTCTCCATACCCCGATTCGATTTATAAAAAATCAAAAATTATGATCCAAAAATGTAACCTCGATTTTTTTTATGTAACCCCGAAATATTATGAACATGTTCAATATTTCGGGGTTACATAAAAAATCGGGGTTACATTTTTGGATCATAATTTTTTATAAATCAAATCGTGTATGGAGAATCGTTTTGTGGAATCCGTTTTTTAATCCGAGCCTTCTCTGAAAAAAAGTATTGTATTTTTTTAGCGTTACCACCGTTATTACTTTTAGTAATTGCCAAAAATCGATTTTTTCGCAAAAAAATTCAAAAAGTTTGTGTATTACAACGAAGAGCTTGTACACAGATTCAAATTTCAAACACAATTATCTCGAAAACTACAACGATTCAGAACATGCCGTAAAAACAAAAAATGCTCCACTTTTCATGATCTTTCCGAATATATCATTTTTTCATATGCGTGTAAATTACTGATCTGGTCCTTTAAGACCTAAGGCCTAAGTCTAGGCCTAAGCCTAAGGCCTAAGTATAATGCCGCTTAAAAACGTGGTTATAGCAAGATTGTCAATGTGTTGGTGAACTTCGGAAATTTATACCACAAAAAAAAGATTTTCCTAGAAAAATCTGTTTGAAACAGATTTTCTTGTAACATATACACTCCAGTGATGGCCAGAATCGAAAAAATTGTTCAGTTCCACACAAAAGAATTTTTCGATTCCAATTCTATCATTTTGCTGTATAAAGCATCGATCTTGTTAAAATTCTGATGTTTAACACTGGAATGGTTGGTTGGAACAAATGATCATACGTGTAGAGGAACTCACGCTGAGCACATATATATTAAAAAAAATTCAAAAAAAGTTCTATGGAGGGTCCAACGGCGCCTCTGAAGTTTGCTATATATGAATTTTGACACATCGATAGTAATTTTAAGATTTCTCAGTGCAGTGAGCTCTTGAGGGGATGATATATAGCTTACTAGAAAGCTGAGACCCAGCGCTACAACTTTTGTTAACATCATTTTGCATCGAAACTGCCATAGAAAAAAATTCAAGGCCAATCTTTCCAAAAATGTGAGATTTTTTGACCCCCCAAAATTCATTTTTTGACCAATTCAAGTGCGTAAACGGCTTTTCGAGGTCTCGATATCTTCACAAAGTTGAAGATTAGACTGCCAGCTATCGTTTGATAGGTCGATCATGGAGTCTCGATGAGTATGGCCCGAGATTGGAGGCTCTAAAGTTGAAATTTTTTATCATCTCAAAATCTGAGCATATGAGAAAACCCTTATTCTAAACAAATCTTTCTTCATATAAGGCAAATTGAAATTTTATTTATTGGAAATACATAAAATAACAAAAAAAGCCAACTTAATGAGTCAGACATAAATTCGAATTCTTCTTTGATCGATGATTCTGACACATTGCATGACCATGGATTGAGTAAAATGTATTGAGCTGTTCAATAAGTCCTTGCGGCTCAAAAAAGTGCTCTAATTTCATCATTTTTCATCCGTTTTCGATGAAATTTTTTTTCAGCAGTGGGTAAGAGTGTATGCTGAATACGATCCAATCGGTCTTTTTGAGAATAAGTCATGTTTTCGTGTCAATATACAGACTTTTTCAAAAATTGGTGTTTTTCAATGTTGCAAATGAATTTTAAAATGTCGATATTTGTTATAGAAGTCGATTTTTGACGAAATTTTCCACCCCACTAGGGTTTTTCTAGTCGGGAATCGATTGCGCGCATTTTCAAATCATGAAAAAATTTCTCTAACCCTGATTCAGGAAAAATAAGCGACAACTTATTTTATTGAGTTGTAACATATATTTCCTGAATCAGGGTTAGAGAAATTTTTTCATGCCTTGAAAATGCGCGCAATCGATTCCCCGACTAGAAAAACCCTAGTGGGGTGGAAAATTTCGTCAAAAATCGACTTCTATAACAAATATCGACATTTTAAAATTCATTTGCAACATTGAAAAACACCAATTTTTGAAAAAGTCTGTATATTGACACGAAAACATGAATTATTCTCAAAAAGACCGATTGGATCGTATTCAGCATACACTCTTACCCACTGCTGAAAAAAAATTTCATCGAAAACGGATGAAAATTTTTTGTTGAAAGCTGTCATTTTAAATGTGAAAATGCTCAGAAAATGAAGATTTTTGGCGAAAAAATGATGAATTTTTATGATTGTTGTAACTTTTTTTGTGGTTCTGGTGGCTCTAGCAAAATTGCAAACGCAAAATTGCAATCGTAAAATTGGAAACGATGAAAAATCAAAATTGAAAACGCAAAATTTTCTTCGTTGTCTGGCTTTCTGTCGAACTTATCAAAGAGAAAAAACTTAATGAAAAGACCCTTTTGCTGATTCGGATTCAGCAAAAGGGTCTTTTCATTAAGTTTTTTCTCTTTGATAAGTTCAACAGAAATCCAGACAACGAAGAAATTTTTGCGTTTCCAATTTTGTGTTTCCAATTTTGCTAGAGCCGTTCTGGTCCCAAACAACAATTTTTTCTGGCTACGGTTCCGGTTCCACACCAGGAATCGGTAACGGGCGATCACTGATACACGCCTAGTAACGATCCAGGTTTCAATCTCGGAAGAGGGGGATCTTTTATGGAAAAAAGGTCACTAGACGAAAATTTTGTTGAAATCCTTGAATTAAAAAAATTGTTCCTGGATTTGACGATATGATATTTTGCATAAAAATGAGAACTTCACTAAAGTCCATTTCCGCCGACGCTCCCAGACTTTTTTCCAATGGGAAAAAAGTCTGGGAGCGTTGGCCAAGTGGTCCAAGGCGCCTCTTCCGATCTAGCAAGTTAAGCAACGTTGGACCCGCAGTTTCATCCCACTAGGGCAAAATTTTGATTTTCAAAAAAAAATTTTTTACAAAAAATAGAGCAAAGATTTTTTGCTTCATTTTTTGTAAAAGAATTTTTTTGAAAATAAAATTTTTTGCCCTAGCGGGATCGAACATGCGGGCCCAACGTTGCTTAACTTGCCAGATTGGACGGGCGGCGCCTTGGGCCACTTGACTATCGCCCCGGACTTTTTTCCCATTGGCGGCGGAAACGGACTTTACTAAATCATAATTTTTTATTTCATCGTGATATTTTTTGAACATTTGTTCACATATATAAATTTTTTAATGTTCAATTTTGGACATTAAAATGAACATATTTATTCTATTGCCTTTTTCGTTTT
>OZJO01023648.1:0-14768 GCA_900406225.1 Acrobeloides nanus | reverse complement strand
CCCCATTTTTTATGCGGAGAATCGATTGCGCGCATTCCCGAGGCGTGAAAATGCTTCCCTTACCCGGATTTAGGGTCGGGAATTTGGTGTATTGAAGCGAAAATTGAAAAAAAAAATCAACTTTTTACCGGAAAACCGACTTTCCATAGGTTTTTCTAGGCGAGGAATCGAAAAATCTCCGAAAAGTCGATCAAAACACAGATTTCAAGATAGAAAAATGCGTGCAATCGATTCCTCGCCTAGAAAAAGGGCACTAGGGCGGAACGTACCTTACCGGTAAGTTAGGTCTTGAGCATAACTTACCGGTAAGTTATATCCGGAACCTAACTTACTTTTTTGAAAATTTTCAAAGTGTAATAACTTTTTTGCCTTAAGGATTTTGACATGGGGATTGGGCATTTCTGTAAGGTCGCATCTACAAAAATGCCCAAGATTCTATGTCAAAATTCCTTAACACAAAAAAGTTATTACACTTTGAAAATTTTCAAAAAAGTAAGTTAGGTTCCGGAAATAATTTACCGGTAAATTACATTCAGGACCTAAGTTACCGGTAAGGTGCGTTCCGTCCTAGTACCGAAAACGGGGTAAGGGTGCTCATAAGCCGTTGGCGCGCGCAAAAAACACGGTAAGCGACAAGTAAGCCGTTGGCGCGCCAGTGCAAAAAACACTGTAAGCCCTTGGCGCACACCGGCGTTGGCGCGCCAACGATCGTTGGTGCGCGCCAACGACTTATCGTGCGCCAACGCAGTTTTTGCACAAAAAATATAGTTTTCTTGCAAGATTTTGTGAAATTTTTCATTTTTAGACAATTTCTGAAGATTTTTGCACAAAATCTGACATTTTTCTGACGCGCCAACGGCATTTTCTTGTGTGCCAACGCCTTTTTCCTGCGTGCCAACGATTTTTATCGCGCGCCAACGATTTTTTTTCTTAATTTTCGTATTTTTTTCATTTTTGAGCTTGTTTTCGACTCTTTGTAAAAAAATCTTCCTTATTCATCGGATTTTTGACTTTCTTTTACTTTTGTTTAAGTCAATTTTGATTCTTTTGCTAGCTTATGAAGAAAACTCTATGGCGCCATTTATACTTCCGCCGTATAAGGAAGATTTTTTTACAAAGAGTCGAAAACAAGCTCAAAAATGAAAAAAATTAAGAAAAAAAATCGTTGGCGCGCGATAAAAATCGTTGGCACGCAGGAAAAAGGCGTTGGCACGCAGGAAAAAGGCGTTGGCACACAAGAAAATGCCGTTGGTGTCAGAAAAATGTCAGATTTTGTGCAAAAATCTTCAGAAATTGTCTAAAAATGAAAAATTTCACAAAATCTTGCAAGAAAACTATATTTTTTGTGCAAAAACTGCGTTGGCGCACGATAAGTCGTTGGCGCGCACCAACGATCGTTGGCGTACGCCAACGCGTTGGCGCGCGCCAACGCCGGTGTGCGCCAACGGCTTACAGTGTTTTTTGCACTGGCGCGCCAACGGCTTACTTGTCGCTTACCGTGTTTTTTGCGCGCACCAACGGCTTATGAGCACCCTAAACGACGCTTTTCCGGTTAAAATCCGAAAAAATTTTCGGATCCAGACCAGGGCTGAACCGGATGAAAAAAATTACCGAATACCGCTACCGAAAACTTAACGGATGAAAAAAATTAACGGATTACCGCTACCGAAATTCCAGTAAGCTCGAAAATTACCGATTTACCGTCATTACCCTGATCCAGACCCCTGTCATTTGCGGTCGCTATTGGAAATTAGTACCGAAAAAATAAATTAAAACCGTTACAACTACTATACTGATGTTATCGATGTTTTTGGTATTTTTGTTTTAGCCAGTGTATGACTTCATGCATAACAGAAAATATTCGCAACGAAGCTCATAACTGATTCGAATTACCGCCATAATATTGAATAGACCATTTAAAAAATTCTATGCGGTAGATGGCCAACGCATCTTTATATAGCTGATGTCTTTCTTGGATAAAATGGAAGGCTGTATGTTGGATTTTGTCATAGGAAAACTTGAAAAATATGTTATAACTAGAGACTAGCACGTTTATTGATTTTGACCAAAAACTTGAGTCACGAAAATGTGTCGCTTTTTTTAAACATTAAAAAAATTTTTCAATTTTTTGATAAAACGCATGTGAAGGGTTTGGATCGCACCTTCAAAAGTTAGTCCGGACACCCCAGACATTACTCGTTTTATATTACCTCCATATACGCATTTTTTAATAAAATTTCGGCTTCATTATTGGGCCCCACTTGTTCAATATTACCAATAAGATTATAGTTTTGTGAAAGTGATTTATTTTTGAAAAATAAACTTTTTTCTAAACACGAAAGTTAAAAAAAACGTTTGCTCCACGATTCTTTTTTGAAATTTCATTATTTAGATTATGCATGAATCATTTTATTAAGGCGCTAGATAGAACTATCTTTACTTTGTACGCGTGTTTATTCTAATTTCTTTTAGCTATTTGATTTTAGGTCTCACCCAAGAAAAATGCGCAAAGATAATAAGAAAGACGAAGAAGCTAGTTCTGGCAATCCTTTTGCTAATTTGGACAAAACTACTGTTGTTCAAGAGGTAAATTATCAAATAACATCGTAGGGCCAGTTTTGTATTCAGGAAAACCTTGACGGGACATGAGAGTAAAATATAGAATACATTCTAATTTTTTCTTACTTCCAAAAATGGGTAAATTATGTTATATTTTTATGATTTTTCAATATACGCTCTCTTTAAAATTTTCGTTTTTATGTTAAACCTTTTCAGGCTCGTGCTTTTAATGAAACACCGATTAATGCACGAAAATGCAATGCGATCTTGTGCAAGCTATTATATTTGTTGCAACATGGCGAGACTATTTCTAGGACTGAAGCGACCGATACTTTCTTTGCAATTACAAAACTTTGGCAAAGCAAGGATGCAACGCTTAGACGTTTGGTTTATTTAGCAATCAAAGATTTGTGTAATGTCGCGGACGATGTAATTATCGTGACTAGCAGGTAACTTTCAGATTCGCTTTTTTAAATTTGCCTATTTTAGTTTAACAAAGGATATGACCGGAAAAGAAGATATGTATAGAGCGGCGGCTATTCGAGCTCTTTGTCGGATTACCGATAGTGGCATGCTTCAAGCCATTGAACGTTATATGAAACAAGTAAGTTCTACATTTATAACTGTATGGGATGAAAAGTATATAACTTAATGCTACTCTTATAGTTTTTCCTTTCATATCAGTTTTTAAAACTAAGCTTTTTGGGTCTATTTTATTTTCTTACATCTTTCTCAAATATTAAACAAAATATTTTAGGCTATAGTTGATAAAGTTCCGGCTGTGGCTTCAGCTGCTTTGGTATCTTCACTACATATGTTGAAAAAGAGTCCGGATGTGGTCAGACGTTGGGCTAATGAAGTACAAGAAGCAGTATCTTCGGATAACCACATGGTCCAATTTCACGCTTTGGGGTTACTCTACCATATTCGTTCTAGCGATCGTTTGGCAGTCAACAAGTTGGTCCAAAAATTTGGCAAGTCTGGTCTTCGCTCTCCATACGCTTTGTGTTATTTGATTCGAATTGCTGCTAAATTGGTAGAAGAGAATGAGAATGGGTAAGAAAGAATGTTTNCGTTTGGCAGTCAACAAGTTGGTCCAAAAATTTGGCAAGTCTGGTCTTCGCTCTCCATACGCTTTGTGTTATTTGATTCGAATTGCTGCTAAATTGGTAGAAGAGAATGAGAATGGGTAAGAAAGAATGTTTAATGACGTAAATATGCTTATGTTATATTTGAATCAAACAGTGGCGTACTCAGTAAAAATTTTGCGTGGCCCTAAAACATAAATTCCCTTTATGATTTTTTAAATATTTTCTCAAAAACGTTGTTTCGAAATTTTTTTGTTGAATTCTTAATTTGTTAGCCAAAAAACAGCGCTTTAGGCGCGAAATTTTTTTGAAAATGGTTGTTTTTATGCTGAAATTGCTCAGAAAATCACGATTTTTGATAAAAATGGAAAATTTTGTACTTTGTTGATAAAAAATTATAAGGCATAAAGCATTAGGTTTTTAGAAAAATTTTGGACAAAAACAAGGGGGACCATTAGGAAAATTTTTCGAATTTTGGGGGGCTCGACCCCCCTGATACGCCACTGAAATCAAAATGTTATTGTATATTTCGTCAAAAATGTATTTTGGCGAAATTATACTATCCCCTAAAATTATTTAATAGACGATGAGGAAACACTAGAGTCGCTGAAATAAAATGTTGAAAAAAATTTGCTCAAATTTCTGAGTCTATTAAAAAATTTTACTTTGATTAAAATTTTTGTATCCGCTAGTATCAAAAATTTCAATCTTGAAAAATTTTCTATGTCATCAGTTAAAATCGGTGTTATAGAATCAATGGCGTAACTACAGAGAATTGCGGCCATATCTCCTTTCCGGCCAGAAGGGCAAAAAACATAAGGGCACTGCCTTATGATTTTTGCCGATGCGAAAAATTTTTGTTTTTTCACCTATATTGAATTTTTCCGACTGACCGTACCCCTGTTCCTGCACTGGTTATATAATAAATTAATTTTTTAGATCAGATAAGTCTGCGTTCCAATTTATTGAATCATGCTTACGTCATAAAAACGAGATTGTCATTTATGAAGCTGCTTCGGCTATTGTTAAGCTTCCAAATATTACTAGGTTTATTGTTCTACCAATTTTTTAATCTATCTTTTTTAGCGGTGATCTAGCGTCGGCTGTAAGCGTGCTTCAGCTTTTCTGTTCTTCGCCTAAACCAGCCATGCGTTTTGCCGCTGTTCGAACTTTGAACAAGATTTCCATCAACTACCCTCAAGCGGTAATCTCATGCAATGTTGATTTGGAACAGCTTATTACGGATCAAAATCGTTCTATTGCAACTTTGGCTATTACGACTTTACTTAAAACTGGCGCCGAAGCTTCCGTGGAACGCTTGATGAAACAGATTAGCTCTTTTGTTTCTGAAATTAGTGATGAATTTAAGGTATTTTAGATTCTCGCAGTGGTATAACCAGAAATTTCAGCAGGGGTGAGACATCACCTTGGTCCCCAATGTGTTTTTTTCGTGGTTTTCAAATTTTTTTAAAACTCAAGGGTCCCCTCTTATGCTTTTTCAAAATTATAATGGGGTACCATTATGATTTTTTCGGACCTTCGGCCCGAAATGCTCATTCCCTTGGTTATGTCACTGTTCAGTTGTAATCATTATTTTCAGATTGTTGTAATCGAGGCAATTCGATCGTTATGCATGCGTTATCCGCGTAAGCATGCGACTATGATGAACTTTTTGGCAACTATGCTTCGAGATGAAGGTGGCTTTGAATACAAGAAGTCGATTGTGGACACACTAATTACTATTGTTGAGGAAAATCCGGAGGCTAAGGAACTTGGTAAATTTTCTATGTAAAGGCACTAAAAATCCTTTATTAGAGGGATAGGAAAGTTAGGGGACTTTTGACAAAATTCTCCCAACTTCCCCTCTATATATGATGATTTGGGGGTATGATAAGCATTGCTATGATACTTAATCTCATCCGATTTCCTATCTGGGATAAGAATAAGTACCGAGGGGTCGAGCGCCACTTGGTGACTTCGAGCGATTACTATTTTTTAAGCTGTCGTTTGAGGCCCTAGGGAAAATGACAACGAAAAAAGCGGAAAACTGATAACGATATTCAATAACATTATTTTAGGTCTATCTCATTTATGTGAGTTTATCGAAGATTGTGAGCATACTACTTTGGCTACCCGAGTACTTCATCTTTTGGGACGCGAAGGTCCATCAACCCAGAATCCTTCACGGTACATCCGCTTTATCTACAATCGAGTTATTTTGGAATCTACACAAGTCCGAGCAGCAGCTGTTACTGCATTGGCCAAATTTGGTGCCCAATGCCCTCAGCTTCGGACAAGTATTGAAGTGCTTTTAAAGAGATGTCTCTTGGATACAGATGATGAAGTCCGTGATCGTGCAACATTTTACTTGGCTGTTTTACGCAAGGGAAATTCCGCAGTTATGGCTGATTATATTCTTAATGCTCTTCAGGTAAATAATTCGTCTGTTTCTATGTTATATGCATTTTATAGGTATCTGTTGTTGGTCTAGAACGCGCATTAGAACAATATGTGAAGGGTGGTCACTTTGAGAAGCCTTTTGATTTGAAACAAGTCCCAGTTTCTGCACAACCTATTACTTCAACAGAAACTAAGAAATCCGCCCTTTCTGTTGAAGCACCTGTTAAGAAAGAGGAGAAAATCAAAGCTTCACGTCATGATATTTATGCACGTATGTTTGTTTTGTGATCAGCAGAGTTGTGCATTTGACTGTCAAATATTTTATTATCTCCGATTAAAATTTTTTCTTAATTTAAATTTTTCCAATTTAGAACAAATCGCAGCAATACCTCAGTTTTCTCACTTGGGTCCATTGTTCCGTTCATCTCAGCCAGTGGAGCTCACCGAAGCTGTCACTGAATATACTGTTTCAATGATCAAGCATACTTTCAATGAAAATATTTTACTACAATTTGACTGCAAGAACACATTAAATGATCAACTCTTGGAGAACGTCATCGTCGAGTTGGAGCCACAAAACGAAGATGGATGGAAAATTGAAAAAATCCTGCCATTGGCTTCACTACCATACGCTCAACTTGGCACAACTTATACACTGCTTCAACTGCCTGAAGATGGTGGAGTGACAGGCACATTTAATGCCACATTGAAGTTCCAAGTTAAGGATGTCGATCCAACAACAGGCGAACCTGAATCCGATGAGCATTATGATGATTCATATGTGGTAATTTTTGCAAGTTACTTTGAGTAGTTAAAATGCAAATTTTAGCTTGAAGAAGTTGAAATTTCTGTAGCAGATCATGTCCAAGCATTGAATAAAGCTAATTTCTCTGCTTCTTGGGAGCAGATGGGTGAAACAAATCAAGTAGACGAAACTTATGCGCTTTCTACAGTGAATACACTGCAAGGTAACCAAGCATTTATTATTATTAAAGGGCTTAAACAAAGTTAGTGAAAATTCTTTGGCTATTAATTTTGTTGTTTTATTCAAGCATTGCTTATCTCCATTTTTAGATGCTGTTCAAAACCTTCTCAAATATCTTGGAATGGGTGCATGTGAAAGGTCCGATAAAATTCCTGAAGGAAAATCGTCGCACACATTATTTTTGTCTGGAAGATTTCGTGGAGGAGTGGAAATATTAGCAAAAGCAAGATTGGCATTGGATCCGATTGATCAAACCGTGACCATGAATATTATTGTTAGGTAAGTTTTTGGCATATTGCAAAATATGTTTACTCAATCTGTTTATTTTAGATCGGAAGACTCATCTGTGAGTGAATTGATTGGTAATGCAATTGCTTGAAATGGTTTGGAGTCGGAATTCTATATTTTTATGAATTAGAATGTTTTGTGATATAGTTTTGTTCGATTGTTATCATTTTTGCAGAAAACCTAATTTTTCGACCACTTTTTCTATTATATGTTGTAATTTATTCTTATGTGTGGGCTTTTGTTTTATAAGATTTTGATAATAAAATTAAATCTCTGATGAATTTTGTTTTATTATTAGCAACATGTTTTAAACGAAGGAAAGATTTTAATGAATCTAGCGACAGTGTACATGTGCTGAGGGGTAATAAAAAATGACCAAAATTTTACATTTTTTCATCGAAATTCATAATTTTTTCGCAAAAAATCTTCATTTTTTAACATACCCAGCTTTAAAAACCCATTAAAAAATTATTTCGCCATCGACGCTGATTTTTGCTTTAGCACGAAGAAATATTTAAAAATTTTTTTGCCATCCCTCAGTATCGGCATCCTAGATCGGGGCCTGGTCTGATTTTTTGACATTTCTGACTTTCGTTTTTATTCATTCGCAGCCTTGCTCAATTTATCAATCGATTATTTCAAAAAATTAAGCCTTCGAATTTATTGTGTTAATCCTTTAAAATCTCCTTATCCTGGTGTGTGGATATTCATCATCCATCCAACCACCGTTTCCCATTCCCAGCCGTATTTGTTGATTGATTCACCGATTTTATGCACTTGAGTGGACTACGGACAGTGCTCTTGCTGATTGTTAGTGGTTTTTCTCAACAATAAGAATTTTTTGATATAACAAACTACTTTTTAAATCAGGGGTGCCAAGTCGTGACTAATAAAAATAAGGAGATTTTTGATAAAAATCTTAAAAAATAAGATTTTCTTTTAAAAATAGCTTAAAAAATAAGGTTTGGTAATAAAAAAAATAAGGGCACTAGTCGGTACTCACTTCACAAATCAAAATTTGACGAATTTTTCACACGAAATTTTAATTTTTAATGTAAAATTTTGTAATGTGTGAAAAATTCGATAAAATCTTTGAGGTGTGTACCGTCCTAGTCAGGGCTGAACCACTACCGATATTTCGGTAGCACGGTAATGACGGTAAATCGGTAATTTTCGGACTTACCGAAATTTCGGTATCGGTAATCGTTAATTTTTTGATTCCGTTAAGTTTTCGGTAACGGTATGCGGTAATTTTTCGAATCCGTTAAGTTTCGTAGGTATCAGAATTTAGCCCTTCTTAACTTTGAATATTGATTTTATTGTTTTGTTCTTTATTGTTATGCTTATGGCCATCGATAAATTTTGTTATAAATACTGCGTATGTGAAAATATATTTTGTTTATTATAAATTTATGCATTTTTAAATTAAGAACAAATTACCTTTTCCGGTAAGATTTTTTCCTATTCCGTTAAGTTTTCGGTAGCGGTATCCGGTAATTTTTTTATCCGGTTCAGCCCTGGTCCTAGTGCCAAAATAAGATATTTTAATAAAGTTCGTTTAAAAAAAGATTTGGCCTCTCGAAATAAGGAGATTTCTTATTAATAAGGAGATATGGCACCCCCGCTTTAAATTGTAATGAAAAAAAATTAAAAATCTGTGTCTATTTTCTTTGCAATGGCATGTGATTCATAGTTTTGATAGAATTGATTTATAATCGTGTTGTTATGTTTGCTTCGTTAACAAAGAGATGCCGCCAATTCCAGTTTTGTCCGATTGCATACCCGGTTTTCACAATTGTCAATTTTTGAAATATTTTATATTAAAACATTTTTTTCAGGTATTTCATGCTATGATCTCAAGATTAGTATATTTTTCTACCATTCTTGCCATATTGATTGCAAACTTATCTATTTTGATTCAAGCTAACACAGAATGTGTGTGGGCAACTGGCCGAGTTGTTTGCAATAAGAATCAAAGTTTGGTAGTTGGATCCGTTGTAGAAGTTTGGGATTTGGATAGCCCACAAAATGTAAGCCTACCATTTTCAAGTTTTGACTAGATAATTCATGCCAAAACTCTGCATGGGTGGATAAAAACAGCATTCACACGCGGTATTTAGCAACAAAAAAATTTAGATTGACATAAAAAACCCAGTGGATCCTGATGATAAAGTTGGTTTTTCGTTGGTCGAAGATAAGCTTGGTGTATTCAATGTAGAAGGCTGTGCGAGTGATGTTGATTGGTTGCCCGGTATTCACAAGAACAGTCCAGAATTTTACATCAGAGTCCATCATTATTGTAACAAACCTAGCGGCGAATTCAAGACAGTAAACAATCCAAACTTTCTTCCCATCTAATAAATTATTTAGATCCTTCCGATTTTTCGTACGTATGTTCCTCAAACCTATGACTACCATATCAACAATCCAATCGAACTTGATGACTAAACACTTCATTAATCTTGTAATGTTAAAGATTTAATCGTAATATGACCTTTTTGTATAGTTTTGTAAGAGTGTAACAGAAAAAATTATTAAACATTCAGGTACATGTTTCGTTTAATACACCGATTTCAAAATTGCCAACTTCACACGCGATTGTTTCGAAACCGTTAGGGGCTGTATAGATATTACATTATCAATTTTTTCTGATTTTTAGACCTTCACCTCCCCCCCCCCCCCCCCCCCAACGTTATCAAAACTGAACTAGCATGATCAACTTTTTGTCGAGAGGGCTGACCCCCTCCCCAGCATGATAAGGTTATATCTGGATGGCCACTTAGCGATTTACCGTAAAAACAAAAATACTCCATTTTTCATGAACTTTCCGAATATCAACAAAGGATGACAAATTTTTTCCGCTTGGTCCTTTAATTACCTTAGTAAGTAAAGGTAACCTTACACACTCTGTAAAAATTTTCATATCTTAAGTTTCTAATTAATGTTTATTGGGTTTCTTTTTCAAAACTTTTAGCTTTACAAAACTTCGGACATTCTTATAGGATATCAAATATTAATTTTATGAATATTTATTGTCTACAGGCTCGGATTTAAGGGGGAATTCCCGTCCCCCGTCATTGATCAAGTGAAAAATCGAATTATATAATTGCTCCTCCCAAACCGACGCAATTGTAACAATTTTTGTCTAAAAATTTGGAGAAATTAACTCTATTGCTCTCCTCTGTCCCTGAGTCCTAGGGCCGAACCTGATTTTCTATATAAATGAATGAAAGAATTTCTGTATTTGCTTATTTTACTTTTATAAATTTTTCAAATCGGTTTGTTTTGATATATGTTTACATATATGTTTACAATGAATATCGCTTCTTTTATCTCATTTAACAGCAGCTGACCTATCAACCCACGAAATTTTTTTGTATCTATTTTTGTACCCGATGTTTTTTTGAGTGTAATTTTCGGATGATTCACTTTTATACTCCGATCTACACCTTAGAGAGAGAGAGAGTCGGTACTGAATTTTTTGTGTTGTTTGTTTTAATCTGACTAGCCGTTCGGTCAGTTTTACCAAAAATGGAAAATATCATCTTCATTTGCGCAAATGATGTTACGACTATTTAAAATTAAACAACTTTTATGAAAAAATAGTCTTAAAAGACCAGTATACTCGGAAAAAGGCAACTTTTTTCCGAGTGGACTGTCCTTTAAGATTCAAAATTGGAAGAAGATTGATGACGATCGGGTGGGTGGGAGAACAAATGTGTAATGACTCATGATGTTTGTCATATCTTTGCTCCAAGGATTCACGGATAATCATTCAATTTACCAGTCTCCTGATCGATTACTTGACTTGTTTAGAATGGTTTATTTTTTAAATATTCAAATTTTGAAATTCAGTCATGAATAAAGCTATAATTAATTTAAATTTAAAATTTTTCAAATATGCTAATTTTATATTTTAGTTCATTTTTTTAAACTATTTTATAGAAAATTCGATCATTTTTATGCGAAAGATATTTTAAGGGGTGTACTTTCCATCCGTATCTCCTCCATCAACTTGATTGCTATAAATCTGGCCAGAAATGGCTGTTTCGATGCGGCTTTTTTCAGTATATACAATTCAATATTGAAGAATTTTTTGTGTGCAAATTTAAAAATCCAAAAACTTCAGTGTTTCGCTGTAATAAATTTTCAAAACTGCAATCGGCATATTTTATACCAATTTCATACCTCTTTATTTTTTAAAAGGAATGTCGTTTTTGATGGATTTTTTGGTATATAAAGAATCAATGACGTACTATAAAATGCACTTATCCGTTTTTCATCGATGCATACCTTGAGATATCGAATTTTTTTACAGGATACAAAATATTCCATTTTTGGCATAAAAAATTCATTTCAGCGAAACCTTGAAGTCACAGGATAACGAATATGCATATAAAAATTCTCCAATATGGAATTGTATATATAAAAAAACATTGACCCGAAACAGGATATCAAAGCCTCAACTTTTTTTCGACTTCGAGTCTGATTTTATTTTAAGCTCGAGTTTTACAAAAAGTATCGAGTTTTTCGTGTTCGAGTTTTGTGACACCCCTGGCTAGAGATATAGAAATCAAGTTATAAGGGGAATCAAGAGGGGGAGATACAGATGGAAAATACCTCCTTTAAATTTACAAGACTATCAAGGTATCAAGTTTCAACATATGATCAAGTTGGCAGGCGCATTCTTTTTGGTGAAAGATTTCTTTTTCGTCAGCAGTCTTCCGTAGGCGCGAGTTTAACCGCGAGCAAGTGACGATCGTTTCGAAAAAAGTGATGAGCGATTAGTTCTCACCGGTTTATTGATCGACAAACATTTTTGTGTTTTCCTTTCGAAGACCTTAGACTTTTATTGTATTTTAAAATTTTCAGATGCAGATAAAATACCTTTTACTGTCTTTATTTTTACTACTTTTAAATTTCCTTGGAACCAAAGCGGCTCATAAATGTGTATGGGTCCGCGGGGTTTTACGTTGCAATAAAAATCCCACAAAACACTTTAATGTCGAAGTTCGAGTTTGGGATAAAGATGGTGTGTCTATCTTCCAGGCGATTGATCCAGATGATTTGATGGGGTAAGAAGTTTAACTTAAAAAAATTTAACATAAAACTAGCAACCAAAATAGTTTTGCATTTAGCTAACTTTATATCCTATTACATTAAACATGTAATGTCTGTGAGATATGTGTCCAGACGATCCCGGGAACGCTTGATTTAAAATGTCAGTGCTAAAACCAAAGTTGTAGGAGACGATGAGAGAAGACGTTTTACACCAAAAAAATCGAAATCGGAGACAATTTTTTCACTTTTTACCCCTTGGGAGGCCAAAGCGAAACACGAATTCGAAGGAATTTTTGAATTTCGACTGCTGAAAAGTTTCGTGTCGCTCGGAGTGACCCTGAAGAGATTTCGCAAGCGCCGGAGGCCCTCGGCCCCCGGTACTAACTATAATTTATATAGAATAGTTCTGTGGTGTAGCTAAGGGAGGGATGGGAAGTGCGGTGTCTCTTCCCGTTTTGGCAAAAAGTTCATAAAAAACGTAAGGATTTTGATTTTCAAACTTTCCCTATTTTTCTAATTTTGAAGTAACCGTTCCTACCGTTCTCAAATCGTCCCACACCTTTTAGGCAGGCTTATCTACAACACTGTATTTGTCCCAGTACTTTTTAAAGAGATTATATTTATATCTATTTTTCAGTGTTTCTTTTACCGATGAAGATGGCACTTTTGCGTTGGATGGATGTGGTGATGATTTTGATTGGATACCTGGACTAGAAAACAAGCCGGAACCCTATGTTCAGGTATACTAAAATCGGTCTCAAAGTACATCTGATTTATTATTTTATTTGAGATTCTTCATTATTGCAACAATGAGCATGGAGAAACCATCCAAATGCCTATCTTCAAAACATTTGTCCCACAGACACATGATATGGGTATTATGGAGCTTGATGAAGTTGAATCTAGCACCACCAAGACTAGAGTCCAAATACCAGCATTGAATCCAAAATTCAATAGCACTGTTGTCAGACTTTCTGGACAACATGAAGGTGAGCACGAATCGGCTGAAACTTTTGAAGATAGTCCTGTTATTAAGCAGCATGATGACAAACCTCTACCAACACCTCCAAATGATCGTGTTACTAGGTCTTAACATGGTAATAACGAAAAAAAGACAAGTCCCTTGAACTTGAATTATTGAATGATGAATAGTACGTTCGATTTTATTTTGGATTGTTTTTGTCTATGTACAATTTACTTCATTTTTGTGCATTTAGAGCTTATAATTTTTGAGAAATAAAATTTTCTCTATCAAACTTCTTGCCAAAATTGTACTTGTTTTAAATTTGAATATGTAATGTAAAATAATGACAGTATTTATTTATTAGAAGAATCCTACTACATTAAACATGTAATATGTGTCTGTGTATGCAGACGATCTCGGGAACGTTTGATTTAAAATGTCAGTGTTAAAACAAAAGTTGTAGGGGACAATGAGAGAAGACGATTGACATCAAAATCATCGAAATTGGAGAAAAAAATTTTTTAGTTTTTTTTCAAAAAAAGGTTAGCTATAGCAGGGATTAATTTTAAAAAAGTATTAGTAATAACTAATACATTTTTAACGAGAAGCGTCGCTCGGGTGTGTCATAAACCCCTGAGCGCAGAGCGCTTGGCTCCTGGTACTAAAAAAATTGAATATGTAATGTAAAATAATGATAGCATGTATTTATTAGAAAAATGTTTATAAAATTACTATGTTTAATACTACTTTACAATGCAAACATTTTTTATAACAAACATTTTATTATACCAAACCGACGCAATTGTAAAAATTTTTGTCTAAAAATTTGGAGAAATTAACACTATTGCTCTCCTCTGTTCCTGAGTCCTAGGGCCGAACCTGATTTTCTATATAAATGAATGAAAGAAATTTCTGTATTTGCTTATTTTATTTTTATAAATTTTTCAATTCAGTTTGTTTTGATATATGTTTGCAATGAATATCGCTTCTTTTACCTCATTTGACAGCAGCTGACCTATCAACCCACGAAATTTTTTGTGTTTCATCTTTGTTCCCGATGTTTTTGTGAGTGCAACCTTTCGAATGATTCATTTTTAAACTCCGATCTACACCTTAGAGAGTCGGTGCTGAATTTTTTGTGCTACTTGTTTTAATCTGATTAACTGTTCGGTCAGTTTTACCAAAAATGAAAAATATCATCTTCATTTGCGCAAATGACGTTACGACTATTTAAAATTAAATAACTTTTATTAAAAAATGGTCTTAAAAGACCAGTCTATTCGGAAAAAAGTTGCCATAATTTGTATATATTCGGAAAGTTCATGAAAATTCGAGCATTTTTTGTGTTTACAGCACCCTCTGAATCGTTTTTTCGAGATAATTATGTGTGAAGTTTATTCTGTGTATTACAACGAAAACATTT
>OZJO01023647.1:0-15912 GCA_900406225.1 Acrobeloides nanus | reverse complement strand
TGAAATATGCCAATCTTGGTGATATTTTGATCCACAAATGGACCTGCGATACCGGTATTAGAGACATTTGATTCACGGTGTACCAAAAAGAGACAAGGATCAAATTCAAACAATAATATCGTCAATCGACTCAGCTCGCCGAGCGCTTCAAAACGAGTACCATATCATGGGGTTTTAATGCTTTGACCCATAGCCGAGTGGTTAAAGTGGCAGTTTATAGGTCGAGGGTTCGATCCCAGCCCGAAATTAAAGTTGACTAAAACCCGTGAAAATTTTTGCATATCCATATTTTGGTCACGAAAACACTTTGCAATCATTTTTTGGCCATTAAAGGACCAGTCCTTTAATGGTCAAGGGGGAAAAGTTGCCAATTTTTTGTTGATATTTCGAAGAAAGTTCATGGAAAATAGAGCATTTTTTGTTTTTACGACACGTTCTGAATCGTTGTAGTTTTTGAGAAAATTGCGTTTGAAATTTTGAATCTATATGCATATTTTCGTTGTAATATACAAACTTTGTTGAATTTCAAAAAAGTTTGTGTAGATACTAGTTTTGAAGCGCTTACCGAGCTGAATCGATTGGTGATATTGTTTTTTGATTTTGACCCTTGCCTCGACTTTTGTTACGCCGTGGATTTTTTTCTTCTAAAGCCATTTTTTTAGATGAGCTAGGTACCTTGGTTCATTCTTGTGCTGTCCGAGATACTATAGGCAATGAGTTCATTTTGCTTGACGATAGAGGGTTTAGAGCACTAGAAAAGAATAATATTTTACTTGAGTTGTTTAGATGTGTTACGGATAACTCATTGATGCATCCCCCTAGCTACTCATCTGAACTGAATGTCTCATATTCATTGATTAGTGCCTTCAAATTTGCAGATCAGATGGTGGTCTACTTCACTTGCCAGATTACCATGTGTACAAAAAGGGATAATGGATGTGAGGGGATCACGGTAACGGGTTTATGAGTTTTTAACATTATGAAACAAAAATGGCTATTTAGCCACCAATTTGCCAATTTGAAGGGTTACCAAGTACCGGCGGCGTGCCAACTTTTAATCGAAACAATACTTTAAATCAAGTGGATAACACTGGTTTTGGCAATTCTCAAACTACAACGAGAGCTACAACAGGTGATTTTATAGAATTTTACACGATACAGGTAACAGATAGGACAGAGCATATTGCAAATATGGGCTACGAAAATTTTTATTAGGTTTGTTCCATCCCGTTCTTGTCTATGCCGAAAATTCGTCCCTGAATCAATAAAAGTTATGTATTGACGCGAAAATTCAAAAAGTTGTTTTTTATCAGTTTTCGTAAGTCGATGAAAAAAGAAAGTTTTGAAAAAATTTTCGCGTCAATATACAACTTTTATTAATTCAGGGACGAATTTTCAATGCGTTCATGTTTTCGTTGTAATACACAGATTTCAAAAATCTCAAACTTAAAAAAAAATTGGCAATTTGTAAAAGTACACTGCGCCGAACGGGGCACCAAACGGGGCTCCGAACACACAAACGGATCCAATAGGCATAGGCCTATGCCTAAGCCTAGGCCTAGGCCTAGGCCTAGGCCTAGGCCTATGCCTAGGCCTATGCCTAAGTCTAAGCCTAAGCCTAAGCCTAGGCTTAGGCTTTGGGCTTAGGCTTAGGCTTAGGCCTAGGCTTAGGCTTTAGGCTTAGGTTTTAGGCTTAGGCCTAGGCTTAGGTTTTAGGCTTAAGCCTAATTGGGACCCGTTTGGTGTGTTTGATGCCCCGTTTGGCGCATTCGTACTTTTACAAATTGCCAAAAAATTGACAAATTTGTCAAAAATAAAAAAATTCGTGAAAAATCGAAAAATTCATCAAAAATTGAAAATTTATCAAAATTTTTTTGGCAGTTTTCGTAAGTTGATGAAAAACGAAATTTAAAAAAAAATTTCGCGTCAATACACAACTGGATCAAGGAGGGTCAAGTTATTTCCGTTCATCCTGTATATTTGAGTTTTAGGCCCTTACACGTCTACATTAGCTTTACCTGGAAGCCAAATTGGGACTTCAGAAGATAGCTACAATAATTATCAAGGAGGAGAAATTTCTAGTTATCTACCAAGTATTGGGTTGATCAATAATTGCCCGGTTTTTGTGCGTTACGTCGAATCTTTGTAAAATTGACTCCCCCAGAGGTTTTTCTAGGTCAGGAATCGATTACGCGCATTGCCAAACCATGAAAATGCGGCCCTGACCCTGATTCAGGGAAGGGATTTTACATTTTCGCTTCAATACGTGTTCCCGAACCATTTTCATGGTTCGGGAATACATTCAATCAATTCCCCGCCTAGAACAACCCCTAGACCCCCGGGTTTTCCGGCGAAAATCTGAATTTTTTTATTTTCGCTTCAATACACCCACCCCTTCCTTGAATCAGGGAAGCATTTTCAAGGTTAGACAATACGCGCAATCGATTCCTGACCTAGAAAAACCCCTGGGGGAGTCAATTTCGCAAAGATTCGACGTAACGCACAACAGCCAGGAAATTATTTAAAACATGGATCCTTATATAGCTTTTTTGATGCATCTCTGCGCGGTCGTATGGTAAGAAAATCAGAATTAGTACTAACTACTAACTAATTCTGATTTTCCCGCCATACGACCACGCAGGGATGCATCAAAAAAGCTATAAGGATCCTTTTCGTTTCAATGTACACGTTGCCTGATTCAATAAAAAGTTCCATGGCCAAAAAAAATCGATTATAACACTTTGTAGAACTTCATTTTCCCGGGAAAATCATACAAGGGATTAAAATATCGATTTGTTGACCCTTATAAATAAAATCTCTTATTAACTTTTAGATGGTAATGGAACAAACACGTATGGCTTACCGTATACAAATTTCGGTTATGGCTTATTTGCAAATGGGCTTTATGGAGGCTATTTAACTTATCCACAATTTTCGACATTCCCAACGTACACTACTACCACAACACCAGCAACAACAACAGTAAGTACAACGACTTTCCCAAATACCGCACCAACTGAGGCAATAATATTTCGCGCAGAGGTTGCCGCAGCTAGGCATGCCAGATCCGATAAGATTGGTGATAGCAAGGAGAAGAAAAACGTAACTATTGGTGTTGTAGCTGATCAAGTAAGGAGTAAGAGATCTTTGTCCTATATCTCATCTTCTAGCTGATTATTCTGACAAAAGATGATAAAATGCACTTGAACGCTGATCAGGAAATCTCAGGATGTTCTTCAATACGAACAAAAGCTATATGTCTAGCCGTAGTTTTTGGTATACAGTCGAACCCCGCAATAGTGACCCCCTCGGGAGGGGTCACACTATCCCGCATGTTTATAACAGTTTTGGATAGTTTCAAGCTTCATGTTTTTCCATGCACTTTAAGGACTCTGAGGGCGTTCAATTTTGGAAGAAATTCTTTCCTCAGCAACTTTTAGAGCCTTCTCCTAAACAGTAATTTTAACTCAAAACATAAATAACAGACAGGCAACACGAAGAATGAAATTAAAAACAATAGCAAATTAGATCTCATATAATAGCGGATTAGATCGAGAGTATTCAGATGGTCCTTCTTGCAAAGTTTCTTCGTTTAGAAGCGATTCATAGTCCATAAATGTCATCAGCTCCAGCGTCAACAGCGTATTCGTTTAAGTGTACCCGCACAACTCTCTTCTGCCATAGATTCAGTGCGCTTTCGTCGATTCCTGCCGCTTCTCCTTAAAATGTTTTGAACACTATCGAATGTCGCGTTCTGAACCTATCCAGCCAACCATTGCTCGCTTTAAAATCATTGATCCCATTTTCCTTAGCAACTTTTAGAGCTTTCTCCTAAATAGTAATTTTAACAACAAAACATAAATAACAGACAGGCAACACGAAGAAGGAAATTAAAAACAATAGCAAATTAGATCTCGTATAATAGTGGATTAGATCGAGAGTATTCAGATGGTCCTTCTTGCAAAGTTTCTTCGTTTAGAAGCGATTCATAGTCCATAAATGTCATCGGCTCCAGCGTCAACAGCGTATTCGTTTAAGTATACTCGCAAAACTCTCTTCTGCCATAGATTCAATGCGCTTTCGTCGATTCCTGCCGCTTCTCCTTAAAATGTTTTGAACACTATCGAATGTCGCGTTCTGAACTTATCCAGCCAACCATTGCTCGCTTTAAAATCATTGATCCCATTTTCCTTAGCAACTTTTAGAGCTTTCTCCTAAACAGTAATTTTATCTCACTGGTAAGAAAACTGAAAAACTAACCTTTAACAAGTCAACAGTGACCGGTTTGTTCTCGCTTTTCTCATCCAACTCAAAAGCTCTTCTTCCAACGCATTCAATTTCGGCGGATTCAAACTTTTGTGCTTTGCATTTTTTCCTCCTTCAATAGCTTGGATTGTATTATTTCGTTCTTTCAATACTCGTATGATCGTAGATCTTGATCGGTTAAATTCGTGCGCCAACCAATGATTGCTTTGATTTGTTGCCATCTCTTCAATGATTCTGAGCTTTTCTTCGAGATCAATGCTTTTTCTTCTTCTTTTTTTGCGTTTTGATTTCATCTTGTCGTCTTCTTCTGTTTCAACGCTAAAAGTTAATTTCAACACTAAAATATGCAACTCAAAAAGAGCAAAACGAGGAAATCGACAAGAAAGCATTAATAAAAAGTAATTTTTTTCAACACGTTTCAACAATTTACCGATAAAACATTTCGCTTCAACAATCTTTCGTTAACATATTCGGGTCGGAGATTGGGCATAAGCTCTAATGGAAAGAAGGGGATGAAACAATCGAATGAAACGATCAAATAAAACGATACGAATGAAACGATACAAACAGAATGAAACCAAGTTCAGGGTTTTCGTGTCAATATTCAGGCAAATTCAAACCGTTTGAAACGATACGAATGAAACTATCGAATAAAATGATACGAATGAAACGAAACCAAATTCAAGGTGTTCGTGTCAATATTCAGGCAAATTCAAACCCGTTTCCAGACGCCGTCTGGAAATGAAACGACATAACAAATGTAATAGGTTTGAATTTGCCTGAATATTGACACGAAAACCCTGAGTTTGGTTTCGTTCAGAGGTCACTATTGCGGGGTTTGACTGTACCTTTTTTATAACTTTATATATTCTATGCCAATGTTCATTTTTAGCAACGCTAATGCTATCATCCCTAGTCATAATACTGCAACAAATGTACTTTCGCAGAAAGCTCTTACAATTTGGTGGATTTTCACCTCCATTTGAATTGACTAATATTAAATCATAACTAAACAATTTGTTAAGAAGCTAGTAACTAACGTTTACAAAGACGGAGGGGAGGGAGTCAAAAATCTCACCAATGCTAACCATCTCTTCTTTAGGGTAAATTTGTTTGAGATTCGTACTTTCGATGCGGTTCGCTCAAAGTTCTGAAAAAATCTTATCCACTTTGAACGTAATGCGGTTGGAGATTATTCAGATATAATAAATTATTACATAACATCAACTAACGCTTACAAAGATGGGGGGGGGGGGTCAAAAATCTCACTAATGTTAACCAGGATGGGAAGAAGGGTCTTTCTCTTTTTATAAACGTTAGTTACTAACAGAGTTGGGAATTACCACACCGTGTGGTGTGGTGAGCAGTGCGGGGTGGTGTGGTATGATGTTGAAGTGGTGTGGTGTTATCGATGGGGTGGCACACCAGTGTGGTGTGACACCACTACGATGGCGATATTATTTTTTAACAAAAATTTAGGCTACACCACACTGGTGTACCACTCCACCGATAATACCACACTACTCCAATGATAACACCACACCACCGGGGTGGTGTGGTCTGGTGTGTACCACCCTTCCCAACTCTGGTTACTAGATGGTTTCTAATAATGAATAAAGTCATGTTCAAAAATCTCACAAATGCTAACCAGGCTGGGGAGAGGGGTCTTTCTCATTTTATAAACGTTAGTTACTAGATGGCTACTAATAATGAATAAAGTCATGTTTAATCAATTCAAATGTCTTCTGTTTTTAATCATTTTCCGAAAAAAATCGCAGTAATTGAGTAGAGAAAAGTGAATGTCCGGTTGAGAATCGGGTTAATCGGACGCAAGACGCCTCGACGTGTTTTTCGTGGATCTCGAAGAAAAAGAAGAAAAAAATCGGGGATTCTTTTTTTGATGCATGGATCCGTTTAGGTGATACCGAGAATCTTGCCCAAGGGCAAGTTAAGCGCAGACAAGAGAGTTTTTTTTGTTCATTTTTTCGACGAAATTTCTTACAAATTATTTTCCAATTTGACGAGTTTTTTGGGGTGTAACAAATTTTTTTCACTTTTGGGGTAAAAGATTTTTGTGTATATTTTGATTTTTATTCTAAATCCTAAGCCTAAGCCTAGGCTTAGGCTTAGATCGTTCAAAGGGGAAGAAGAAAATTAAAAAATGCCGATCTTTCTATGGTGAAAATTTTTCAATATCTGACAACTTCGAAATGTTCAAAGATGCCTGTTGCACCAAAAAGCGAAAAGATGGAACAACGAGCCACTCGAGATGGCCATCTCTTTGTATATTTTTACATAAAATATGTTTACGTAGGATGACAAAATAATGTGTTAGCACACAGTAACCCATTCTTTTGTCATCCTATGTCATAATGTGTTACTAACTATAGTTCAAGTCATGAAAAACTTTTATTAATATTTTTTGATTGAGCACTAAAGGGCGAGCAAAANCCCATGTCATAATGTGTTACTAACTATAGTTCAAGTCATGAAAAACTTTTATTAATATTTTTTGATTGAGCACTAAAGGGCGAGCAAAAATGCGACACCCGCTTTTTTAAAACAACACACATAGAATCAGAGAGAAAAATGATGATTTTTGTGTCTGCTTTCTACCAGTTGTAAAAATGAAATGACAAAAAAGAAGATGATAGAAGAAACAGTAGTAGTTCCGTTGGCCAAATTTCCGAAAAAACCTGAGCGTGCAGTTCGTGGATCCTGTTTAATAGCCTGGTGGGGTACGTGGCTCTAAAAATTGATCCATTTTATCTGTTATAGTTTTTCAAAGTCTACCTGGACAATGGTCGCAACCGCCTTTCTCGCCATCGTCTCCCGAAGGACCAGCAGCGCCAGGGGGTCCAGGTCGGCCTTCTTTTCCGGGTTTGCCTGGCTCGCCAGGTTCTCCGGGTGGGCCTTCGAAAGATTGACCATCTGGACCGGGTTGTCCTTTTGGTCCTTCTGGTCCAGGTGGTCCGGGAGGACCAGGTGGGCCTTGTGGTCCGGGAACTGGGATGAGACGTCCTGGGTTGCCGGGTGCTCCACGTGGGCCTTCGCGTCCTGGTCTGCCAACTGGACCGGGTTGACCAGCCATGCCGATGTCGCCGGGAATACCATCTAAAATGTGATTTATATATTGTTTTTGGTTATTGAAACGAAAATTCTGATTCACAAATTTTTTTCAAAAATTGAATTTTTTCGATATTTTTGTCTAAAATTCGATTTTTCGATATCCATTTTCTTACCGCGTGGTGGCTCGCCAGGAGATCCTTTTGGTCCAGGTGGTCCTTTGGCTCCCATTGGGCCGTGGGGTCCTGCAGGTCCAGGTGGGCAGATGATCTAAAAATTTTTTCATTCGATTTTATTATGATCATGATCTTCTTACGCATGGTTCGGAGACCTTCTCGACTGGCAGAAGCTCGGAATCCTTTCCATCCTTTCCTGGCTTACCAGCAGCTCCGTCATCTCCATCTCTTCCAGCTTCTCCTTCTGGACCAGGAGGTCCAGGTGGACCCTAAAATCGGGAAATCTCGATCGAAAACAAAGAAAGACTATACTTGATGACAAGTACAGCAAGCACCAGCCGGTTCAGCATTCAATGCTGGTCCTGCACCATATCCAGAGTTAGCGGGGGTACCACCACCATAGCCTGCTTGACGACCACCGCGTCCCGAAGACTCGGGAACCCATTGGCCGAAGAGCCAGCCACGCTTGATACGGTTCATGTGTCCTTTGCCGATTTGGAGGGCAGTCATCTCGAGCCACATGTCACGTGAACGTGCCTTAAAAAGTACTAGTTCAGTGGGGGAAAAGTTGATATTCAGAAATTTTATGAAAAATGGAGCATTTTTTGTTTTTACGATAAATTCTGAATCGGTGTAGTTTTCGAGAAAATTGCGTATGAAATTTTTGAATTGGTGTATATGTTTTCGTTGTAATACACAAACTTTTTGAATTTTTTCACGAAAAAATCGATTTTTTAAAATTTTCATGAAATGAAAAAAATAAATTTTTGTGAAAAATCGAATTTTGACAAAAACTACTATTCCTTGAAAAAATCTTGGGGGAAAAGAGTTAAATGGTGTTTAGAAAAAACCGTTTTGAGTCACCGAGCAGGGGTCAAAAATCCTGCCCCATCATAACTTTTTTGATACGAGTTCAAATTTCATCAACGAAGGGTCGTCGTTTCCACCCCAAGTACTATACTAAAAACGATCAAAAACAATTTGTCTCAAGGTGGAATCGAACCAGCGCCCTTAAGACTTTAATTCGAGCGCACTACCACTCTGCCATCCAAGCAGAATTTTTTAGTTTTTCAACATTGATGGCAAAAACAATTTGTCTCAAGGTGGAATCGAACCAGCGCCCTTAAGACTTTAAGTCGAGCGCACTACCACTTTGCTATCCAAGCAGAATTTCGTAATTTTTCAAAATTGATGTTAAAATCATATGGCGATCATTTTTTAGTCAAAAAACAAGAAAAAATTTTTCTCGCTCACCTTACAATAGTCGGTCTCAACCATCAAATGACTCTCTAAAAATGAAATTTTTTAAACGTTATATAAGGTTTAAGAGTCTACGTACGGAATGATTGTACATAATTATATAGCATAGGGAGTGTAACGACTGAAGCAATAACGGCAACGGTGGAGACGANATCTCGAGCCACATGTCACGTGAACGTGCCTTACAATAGTCGGTCTCAACCATCAAATGCGTACGGAATGATTGTACATAATTATATAGCATAGGGAGTGTAACGACTGAAGCAATAACGGCAACGGTGGAGACGACGATGGCCACGAAGGCAATACGCCGCATTTGCCTGTGCTCGTCGGTTTCCTTAAGCGGCGGCGAGTGTGAACTGCACTGGTCCATCTGAAAAAATAACGGATTTTCGGTGGAAGAAACTTTTCTCGACAGCAAAATAACAACTGACTCTCGAGAAAACCACCACGAATCAAGGAATCTGACGCCCATCGTCTTTATCTATCAATTTATATATGAGGTGACCTTAAGGCTAGAGCGCGCGTTAGTACCGTGTTCCGCCTCTGTTCCCGACGACTTTCGCCTAATCGGACGAAAGACTCTCGCTTCATGGATTCAGTGAAAGCAATCCAGCGAAGAAGCAGAAGCAGAAAGAGAGATTCGGGTCAGAAGGCACGGTAGCGCGGTGGCAGTGAAAGCAGCGAAGCGATTAGACAAAAAAGTGCAGCCGCAGCCAGCTTTCACTTTTTTTCTCGTTTATAGAAGTAAAACGAGATTTTGGAAATGTCGAATATGCATTTTTTGGGAACGTCCGAATTATTTTTTCATAAATTTTTCTACTCAACTTTCACGTCAGTAGACACTTGATGTCATTGTTTCAGGTCAATCAAAATATCATTACAGACGAGAAGTATTATGTCCGTAACGCAAAACCCTGGAACCTGGGGGGACCAAAGGCAATTGTCTCGCAAGGGAACCGCAAANTCAGGTCAATCAAAATATCATTACAGACGAGAAGTATTATGTCCGTAACGCAAAACCCTGGAACCTGGGGGGACCAAAGGCAATTGTCTCGCAAGGGAACCGCAAAGTCTGTCACAAAAATTTTTCACCAAAAAGGATAGGAGGCAGCTCAAAACGGTATATAATATGTCAAAATTTTGGTCCCATTGAGATAAAAAAATAAAGTTATGATGCCAAAACAAATCGACTCAGCAGGGAGTCGAACCCGTGTCGTTTAACTCCAAAGACAGTAATACATCCACTGCACCATTGTTACTTATTTTCATGGAAAAGAAACTTTTGATATAAAAGTAGTTTTTTGAGTAAAAAATTTTTATAGTCCATTTCCGTCGCTAATGGGAAAAAAGTCCGGACGAGATGGCCAAGTGGTAAAGCTCTCCGAAGGGCGAGGTTTCGATCCCGGAGGTCGAAATCAGAAATATCATAATTTAAGATTTCATCATACAAACTACAAAAAACCGGGATTCGACCTCCGGGGTTTTTTGTAGTTTGTATGATGAAATCTTGAATTATAATATTTCTGATTTCGACCTCCGGGATCGAACCCTCGCCTTTCGGAGTGCAAAGCGAGAGCTTTACCACTTGGCCATCTCGTTCGGACTTTTTTCCCATTAGCGGCAAAAATGGACTTTAATAAAAATTGTATTTAAAATTTTTTTAAATTATATATTAAAAGTTTGTTTTTCATTGATGACAAGTAGCAATGGTGTAGTGGATGTGTTCCCGTTGTTGCATTTAATTGACATGGGTTCAACTCCCTACTGATTCGATTTGTTTTTGCATGATAATTTTATTTTTTTATCTCGATGTTTATTTTCGGTGAAAAATTTTTGTCGCAGACCTTGAGGGTTCCCTCGTAAGCTCGGTGAGAGGAGTCGAATGAGTACCGTCTGGGAAAAATTTTTTCCAAAATTTTCATTTTCTTCAATTTTCCCAAAGTTTTATGTTTCAAAAAAATTGTTTAATTTTTTTTAGCAGCACGCTGCTCATCTTGTAACTATGAAAGTATACATAGCATACATATCCAGTAGGGGAAGGAGGACACTGACCCGGGAGGATGGATGGATGGATGATTCTTGTGATGTTGTCGTATACTTGGGTCGTTGGATGAAATTTTTTCAAGATTTTGTCAAAATTACCCTGGTTCCCCTTCTTATGATTTTTTCTCAAAATTTTAAAAAATCAACTTTTTAGTTTGAAAAATCAATTTTTAGCTAAAAAAATCAATTTGGGGTTCAAAAAATCAATTTTTTAGCTCGAAAGATCAATTTTCGGCTCAAAAAATCAATTTTGGGCCCCACCCCTGACCTTGGTCTTGTAGTACATTCTAGAATTCCGATACTTTCTTAACATCCAAATGATCCCAATATTTTGACTAATGATAGGCAAAATTTTTTCATATAATTTTAAGAGGGGGTTCATTTTAACAACTTTTTTTTAAATCGCTAATATTATGTCTGAGGATCGACCCAACGTTGCTTATCTTGCCAAATCGGATGGAATCGCTCATTACACCAACTTTTTGTCTCACTTTCAGGAGAAACAGACTATATAACATGCCCTGTTGTTTCTTGTCTTCAAATTATCTTCGGCTCGCTTGCAAGTTTTTTCATCGGCTGCGTTGGAAAATGCTTCTGTTGATTAGTAAACTTCATCGTGTGGTCGATGGGTATCGCAAAAAAAATAAATGCGGAAGATCGAATGACCGATTTCTTTCTCTAACAACAACGCGTTTTTCCTTTCGTGAGTGAAGAAATCTTTTGTTTTATCCCCCAATGCTTCTTTTCACTAGACGATGCCAAAAGAAAATTCGACACGAACATTTGAAGCGAAGTCGTCCGTCTATCGCAAAAACGAAGCGTGTTCGATGTCTTTCAATGATACGCTTATGGGGGTGCAGTTGTTGAAAAAAATGCTTGGTTTGTAGACAATAATCTTTCGCGTAATTTTTTACAAACTGAATTTCTATTTTTGAATAAAATCAAATTGACTTGTGGATAACAACTTTCCACTACAAGGTGAGCCAAAAAAAACATACTTTTTCGTTTTTTTGGTGAAAAATTTTCAAAAAATTTTTTTTCCAAAATTAAAAAATCACCTATAAGGAGTATTTTCATACGAGAAATCAGTTGCACGCTTTCTCACATGAAAATACCCCTTATAAGTGATTAAGGAAAAAAAATTTTGAAAATTTTTTTTTTCGACAAAATTGAAAAATTCGAAAAAATTGGAAGATTGGAAAAATTGAAAAAATTAGAAGATTTAAAAAATTCGAAAAATTGAAAATTTTTTAAAAATTGGAAGATTTGAAAAAATTTAAATAATTTGAAAAATTCGAAAAAATGGAAAAAATTGGAAAATTCGAAAAATTCAAATAATTTCGAAAAATTCAGCCCCAATTATAAAAAAACTGGACCCAAAATTCCAAGTCCGAAGTTAACATCCCGTCCGATCTGGCAAGTTAAACAACTTGGGCCCGCAGGTTCGATGCCACTAGGGCGAAAATTTCGATATACAAAAAAACTTTCCTCAAAGAATGGAGTAAAAATTTTGGAGACGTGTCGATTGCGTCAAAATTATTTGCGTCATCCGATATTTACGTCAATTTTCGATTGCGTCAACAGACATTTGTGTCATCCGACATTTGCGTCAATTTTTGATTGCGTCAATTTTCGATTGCATCAACAGACATTTACGTCATCCAACATTTGCGTCAATTTTTGATTGCGTCAACAGACATTTGTGTCAATTTTGACGCAATCAAAAATTGACGCAAATGTCTGTTGACGCAATCGAAAATTGACGCAATCAAAAATTGATGCAAATGTCGAATGACGCAATTGACCTTTGGCGCAATCAAAAATTGACGTAAATAATTTTGACGCAATCGACAAGTCTCCAAATTTTTTGCTCCAAGAAAAGTTTTTTGCAGATCAAAATTTTTGCCCTAGTGGGATCGAATCTGCGGGCCCAATGTTGCTTAACTTGCCAGATCGGATGGGATGCCGACTTTGGATTTTGAATTTTGCGTCCAGCTTTTTTTATAGTTGGAGCTGAAACGGTGTTTGCGAATGAACTTTTTGAAAATTCAACACTTTGACGGTCCATCCTGAACTTGAAAATTATGCGAATTTTTGTAAAAATGGATGGTTTCTAAAAATTTATTTCAGCATTAAATTAACAAATAAAGTTTGAAAAATAACAATTTCAAAATACGTATAAAACCTATACAGGGTAACGCACAAAAACCTGACACTTAAAGGGGGTATAAATTAGGGACTATTTCATGAAAAAATTTTTTCTAAAATGATCATTTTTAGGGGTAATTTTATGCGGGGAATCGATTGCGTACGTTCCCAAAAATTGAAAACGCTTCCCTGATTCAGGAAAAAAATTGAATTTTTGAAACGAAAATCAAACATTTTCGGATTTTTATGAGAAAACCGTCGATTCTTAGGTTTTTCTAGGCGGGGAATTGATTGCGCGCGAATCGTGAAAACGCTTCCTTGACCCTGATTCAGGGAAGGAATCGGTGTATTGAAGCGAAAATCAAACATTTTCGGATTTTGGAATGAAATTACACCAGAAATCTTAGCAAAGATCGTAGATAACTTTCAAAAAAGATTGGAACAGTGTACTCAAGCTAAAGGAGGAAGTCATTTTGAATAATATTATTATTGTTTTTTGCTAAATAAACTACATTGAAAATTCGTTGAAGTGTCCGGTTTGTTGTGCGTCACCCTGAATAAAGCGCTTAGAAGTCTGTTACTATGATAGGTTTTTCACCAATCTTGCTCACAAACATATCCCGAATATCCACCTGTATTGGTTCTGGAAATAGTTTTGGCATATCACTTTCCAAGCCAATATTTTCAGAATGACTTGAGCCTAAAAACACGTTGTGCAAAATCAGAGTTTTTGGAGCTACTACACAATAGGAGGGAGGGGGGGGGGCCACTCACGTGAAAATTTTTCTGGAAATGATTCCTCTATGGGTAAAAACATGTGGGGAATCCGAATTTGACATTTTTGAAACGAAAAAATTTCGATTTTTGGGAAAAATTCAATAAAAGCTTCCCTGATTCAGGAAAGGCGTATCGCGTATTGAACGAAAAGTTGAAAAAAATGCGATTTTTGCCTAAAAACGACCCTTTTGGGGTAAAAATGTGCAAAAAAGTTATTTTCTCGAATTTTCGCATCAATATACAGCTTTTCTTGAATCCGAGAAATTTTATAAATGTCAAATTCGGATTCCCCGCACGTTTTTAAGCAAAAAATCGCATTTTTGCGACTTCCCTGAAACAGGGAAGTGTTTTTTCGCTTCGAAAATGAGCGTAAAAACACATTGTGCAAAAAAGGGTTGTTTTTATTGAAAAACTTACCATGAATGCTTTTAGGCAATTTGAAATCACAGGCTTTGACAAAAGTCTGCATAAAAATTGGAAAGGTCTCATCTTCCATCAACAGTATCGCGTTTGGGCCTGCATCAAAGGTATATGCTAGGCAGGTACCAAAGTGGGCATTAAAAGCATGCACGAATCGCATGATTTGTCTCGACGATTCGTTGAGATACTAAAAATTTTTTTTAATGTACAGGATGAGCCAAAAAACAGTACTTTTGCGTTTTGTGGCGAAAAATTTTCAAAAAATTTTTTTTCAAAAATCGCATGAAAATACCCCCTTATAGGTGATTTTTGAAAAAAAAACCAATTTTTCCCTAAAACAGGGTCAAGAAAGCGTTTTCACGCTTCGAGAATATGCGAAATCGATTGCCCCGCACTAAATTACTCATAAGGGGTCCTTTTTTGAAAAAAGAGTCATGTAAGAAAGTCGCAGAACTTTTCGATCAACCCACTATTTTCTCTTACCAGAAGTGGTGGCCATGTATCGAGACAAATTGCATGAAGTTGATCACTCTCTCGCATAGTGATTTCGGCTAGTTGACGAAAATTTCGATACTCCACAGCTGAGATCAATCTAAAAAATCAAATTTAAAAACTAATACAGCACCAGGTTTTCAATGAGAAAATTTTGAGGAAAAAAATATTCATGACAAAAATTGAAATATCTTTTATACAAGTGTTTATATAAAAAAATAATTACTCTTTAACCCTAACTGGAACATCCTCTTCAACTCTAGTTCTCATAAAACTAGACGTTGCCAGAGAGGCTTTCATTCCCACTGTGCTTCCGATATCTTTTTCAGTTGTCGAACATACAATAATCACGGCTCGAAGATTTGGCCAGTGAGTTGATGGAAAAAGACTCTAAAAATTTTTTACAGGGTGCCATAAAAAATGGTAATTTTGTGATTTTTGGGTGCTTTTTTCAAGTGTTTTAATTTTTGCCAAAATAAATTTTTAGGGACTTCGTAAGACTATTTATGCCGTCTTTATTTTTTTTTAATATGCTTAATTAATTATTGGGTGTACTTAAAAAAGAAAGACAGCATTCTTTATAGCTCAACGAGACGAACAAAACGACACCAAATTTATCCAATTTGAAAATTGTTTTGGGTTACTGAAACGAAATTCTGATTCATGTTTTCGTTTCAATAACTCAAAACAATTCTCAAATTGGATCAATTTGGTGTCGTTTTGTTCGTCTCGTATAGCTATAAAAAATGTCGTCTTTCTTATTTTAAATATCCAATAATTAAGCGTATTTTTAAAAAAATGAAAAATTCAGGGTTTTCGTGTCAATACTCCAACTAATTCAAGCAAGGTCGAGACGCCGTCTCGACTTGAGTCACGAATTCGAGACGCAAGTCGAGACGTTTAGCGTCCCGACCAGCTGGTCAAGACGCAGTTAGCGCGCAGCCTAATTGCCCAGTTTGAATCGCCGAAAGTTGATTGTAAACGACATATATGAGATCAACAGTGCCCAAGTTGGATGGAGTTTCAAATTTACTTCGCAAGTAGAGTCCCATTCATTGAAGCCAGCTTTCCAATGCACAAAACCTCCAAGTATGCTACGGCAAGCACTCCCAGAGCCTAAAGTGTTTTTGGTAAGTCATCGACTAGTTAACTTGTTTTCATTCATACCCAACCTAGCCAAACGAACAACTTCTTTTTCGGGCAAATGAAATAGCTGTCCAAAGGCGAAGGCAATCGCAGCAAATCCTGAAGCCGACGAAGC
>OZJO01023643.1:0-13804 GCA_900406225.1 Acrobeloides nanus | reverse complement strand
AAAGACACCAAGATCATCGGAATTGGATATAAGGTTAAAGAGTTATGGTCAAAATACTATATGCAGTAATTCAAAAAATCACGGGAACTTTTGCCGCACCCTGTATTATGTATTAGTTTATTGTTACTCGGGAAAATCTGAACTGATCAAATTTTCCCGAGAAAATCTGATCAGTTTAACTTGTCCCTAGGCTTAGCATAGGCTTAGCCTTAGGCTTAGCCTTAAGCTTAGCCTTAGGCTAAGCCTATGCTAGGCCTAAGGCTAATCCTTTTTTCCAGAAAAATCTGAACTGATCAGATTTTCCCGAAAAACGAATTTTTGCGTAACATATACAGCTATAGCAAGTTTTCGTTTCAATAAAAAATTATATTCTAATTTGTGAGGCATACCCTGATTTTTTTACCGGGTTTTTGACAAAGATCGGCATTTTTGACCCGGTTACCGGGGATTTTTGTTAATGGAAATATTTATTCGTGTAATTTCTTTATTTAATTTTTAAATTAATTATTTTGTAATTGAAATATTTAAATTTGTATTTTTTCTCTCTATTTATTGTTGTATGTTTTTCAAAGGATTTAGCTATCCGTAAATTTTTTTCCTTAGGGATTTTAGCTATCCCTAAATCTTCTCCAGTGAGTTTTAGCTATCCCTTAAAAAATTTAGTGCTAGCTAAAAGTCCTTTGAAAAATTTAGGTATAGTAAAATCTCTTAGGACAAATTAAGGGATCGCTAGAAATCCTTGAAAAAATTTAGAGATAGCTAAATCTCCTAACAAGGGACATGCATCAAGTGACGCTTGAATTTGTTCAACAAGTCCTATATATTCTGAAAGAACATACTTGATAACCCTTTAGAAATAACAAAATTATTTGCTATAACACTAATCCTGAGGAAATAAACAATTTTTAAGAAATGGCAAAAACTTTTGGACGGTAAGGAGAGTCAAACCTCAGACCGTCTAGTTATTGGCCTGCAACCAACCCACTTAGACATCCTGCTTTTTGATTGAAGGGATCATTTTTTATATAGTAGTGTATATTTTTTATCTCCTCAGAGTTAGAGTTATAGCAGCTAATTTTGTCATTTCTAAAGAGTTATCAGATATGCTCTTTCAGAAGATATAGGACTTTTTGAAAAATTCAAGCATCACTTCGTACATGTCCCCTTGTAAGAAAAAATTTGGGGTAGCTTAAACCCCTTAGAAAAAATTTAAGTGGAAATAATACTATGTATTACTTATGGTCTCAAATTGTTAGTCTTGAAAATTATAAAGTATTGGTTGTTTTTCGGGAAATCACGAGCTCAGGATTTTGAAGAAAACAATTTTTTTGAATTTTCGTTTCAATAATAAATTAATATTGAAAATCAGGCAATAAAAGTAAGAAATTTTTTCTGAAAAATACGTAATTTTCAAAATGTTAGCCCTCTACCAAGTTAACAGATTTTTGAGAAATTTTTTCACAAAAATGAAAAGGAAATCTAGCTCTACAACACCAACATTTTATTGCGAAAAACTTTCTCAAAAATCTGTTAACTTGGCGGAGGAGTAGCATTTTGAAAATTACGTTTTTTTTCTTCTTCAAAACCCTGAGCTCGTGATTTCCCGAAAAATAACCTATAGAAGTATGATTAGTGTTTGCTGTGTTTTGTTTTTGAATAAATGAATTTGAAAAGCGCTTATAATAAAAAATTTAACTAAAAAAGCAAGTAAGAATTAGCGGTGAGCATTAAACTGAAGGAGTGCTGATAATGGAAATGGTTGAAAATTGGTTGCTTGCATGGGTACTACTTCGGATTAGCTGCCCCAAGTGACAGGGTACTGGATTTGGAAAAATTTTTTAAATTTTTTCATAAAAATACCCCCTATAGAGTCTTTTTTGGAAAAATTTTTTCGGTTCCTGTACCCTGTCACTTGGGGCAGCTAATCCGAGGTAGTATTCTTGCATGATTGCACAATTCCAAAATGGTTGCATTTACAACCAAATGGTTGTAATTCGGTCACCCTATCTCGCTATCGATTTTTAACTTGTAAATAAAAAAAACCTCGACCAAGGACCCTCGGGGTTTCGACCGAGGTATTTCGAGTTTTCCCCTCTCTAGTTTAATTTATAATCTGCCTAAAAGATGCCGCTAACGCTATAAGGAGTACGAGAGAGCACAAGGATATAGGAATGGACTTAAAGGGGGGTCCAACTTACGGCCGGGTAGAAGATTTTTTTAACAAGTGACCCGTTAGGGGTCATTTTATGCGAGGAATCGATTGCGCGCATCGAAAAATTCTGAAAATTTTTCTGGGGGTCAAAAAATGGAAAAAATTGCGTCAAAATTAGGGGTTAAAAGTTTTAACCCCAACACCCCGGAAAACTTTTTCAGAATTTTTCGATGCGCGCAATCGATTCCTCGCATAAAATTACCCCTAAAGAGTCACTTGTTAAAACAATTTTCTACCCGGCCGTAAGTTGGACTCCCGCCTTTAATATTTATGATCTTTGTTTTTGGTGTACATACTTAGAAAGTCTTGGGATCTTTGTTTTTGGTGTACATAATTAGAAAGTTCTTATGATCTTTGTTTTTGGCGTACATACTTAGAAAGTTTCTCCAATATCAATCTTGAGCCAAGCTGAAATTAATTCTCAATATAACATGGGAAAAAATCAAGTATTCAATTTATTGTAAAAACTAATGATCGTTTAATTAGAAAAATTTATCTTTTTTTTCTCCCTGGGCGTCTATACATTTAAGAGTTTGTGGGAAGATCAGGCATCCGGAAATGATGAAAAATTAACGCTTTGAATTTGAATACCGGCTTCAATTTCCTGTTGATATTTTCATATTTAAAAGCAAATTTTAAGAAGAGGCAGTCTTTAGTTTTAAAAGCAGTGATCAGTATAAATAGGTGCGTTCTGAAGCGAATGAGCTTACTTGTTAAAAGTTTCAGCTCTATTTTTAACATGTCTAATGGTAAGTTTTTGAATTTTTATGATCCCAAATAGATCATCTGACAAAATATTTTGGACGTAAGGTTGATCTGAGCCTTCTCTAGTGACGATGATGGTTATTTTTTGCAAAATCACCGAACTAGCACATCACGTTAGGCTAACATGGATGCCATTGTTAGCCATCGAGTGACTCATATGAGGCAAAGAATGATAACTTATTTATTTTTTTTAGAAAAAGAAGCAAACTGCACAAATTCAAAAAGCTCTCTTAAACCGGCAGTTTCTCAGTTATGTTTGAAATCTACTATTACCATGTCTTCCATCTCATTAATTCCTGAGATTGGTGCTGAAAATGTGTTCCCTAAGAAAGATGCTTTGAAAGAAGAAAACTTGCTAGATGTGCCAAAAGGATCTGAAAATCAACATAATGTTGAAAAACGAGAGCCATTTTCACCAATGCTTAGCCCTTCAAAAGAATATAACCATATGTGGTCGGTAAGAAATTTTTTAGTTAGTAGGGGTATAAATTCACGGCCAACTGACAGGCTTGTGCAGACCCAAAAAGTAGAAAAAGGCCGGGAAGTGTACGTTTTGGGAAACATACTTTTTTGGATGTATAATTTTTGAACCTGTTCAGGTTAGAACCATAATCCGCTCCTGCAATTGATTAACAATGTTCCTCCCCCATGGGCGCTTTCCTACCAGAGATGCAACGTAACCGGAAGAATTTCGTAATTTGTAATTATCCGTAATTCCAAAAATTTCGTAAAACGACACCCCAGCGAGGGGACGTTATATCGAAAAACGATGAAAATTAATTTAAGATTTCTTATTCTTCATCTAGCAAAAATTTTACATCCTCCTCGCCCATTACATATAGAGCGATTAGTTTGGTCTGCAACATCAATGTTTTTAGTCGTTCTCGCAACCCCTCTAACGAATCTCTATGCGGTTTTGGTAGCTGAACAATGTCCGAATAAATGTTGATAAAAATTTTCGAAATTCATTGATCCTAACGTTGTCAAAAATTACTTTGAAGTTTTCAAAGTCGATTTTCTTCACTTTAACAAAATGTTAGAAATTTAATTTTTGTATGAAAATACAGAGCTTTAGTCCCTCTAACTCATGCAAAAAACCGTATATAAAAATTATTTAACAGTGGCGAGATATTTGACTTTGAAGTTGATAGTCAAAAATGAGGCAAAAACAAAATAACGCACCCGGGAATCGAACCCTCGACCTTCTGGCTGCTAGCCAAAAGCGCTAACCACTACACCATGTAGTGATAGTGTAGTGGTTAGCGCTTTTGGTTAGCAGCCAGAAGAGTTCGATTCCCAGGTATGTCATTTTGTTTTTGCCTCATTTTTGACTATCAACTTCAAAGTCAAATATCTCGCTACTGTTAAATAATTTTTATATACGGTTTTTTGCATGCGTTAGAGGGACTAAAGCTCTGTATTTTCATACAAGAATTAAATTTCTAACAGTTTGTTAAGGTGAAGAAAATTGACTTTGAAAACGTCAAAGTAATTTTTGACAACGTTAGGATCAACGGATTTCGAAAATTTTTATCAACATTTATTCGGCCATTGTTCAGCTACAATTTTTAAAAAATCGCATAGAAATTCGTTAGAGGGGCTGCGAGAACGACTAAAAACATTGATGTTGCAGACCAAAATGATCGCTCTGTACCAATTGAGTTTTTTAAAAACCGTACTTTCGTAATCCGTTGCATCCTTGTTCCCGAACAGGCTATAACAACTTCTAAATAACCTAATATTTAGAGAATCATGGAAGTTGAACACAAGTTTAGAAGACAAAGTCTTGAATAAACTATATAATCTATTCACCACTTTTTATGCATTATGTGTCAATTTATTACTTTTTGTAACTGTTTAACGCGACTCCCTTGTCTACATACTGTTTGATTTTGTACACAATGTTTTCTTCCGGGTCCTAACGTCTTTTCAGCCGTTTTTGATTGACTCACAAACTTTCTATTTTTGTGGTATATTTGTACAACATAAAGTTATTAAAGAGTAGTTCCAAAAAACGTATTTTGTGAGGGTCTCCACTAATCGTGTTCTCGAGTCTTCCGATAGAATTTTAAGACAAGTACCGTTGCACCCGGGACACAACAAGTCTATTCTTCGTCGCGTGAGTAAGGAAAAGCTAAAATTCCAACGATGAGAAGCTGTTGGGGCGCAAATATCGGGGCGCCAATGTCAAGACGAAATGTGAAAGTGAAAATGTCAGGTGCGCATATGTGAGGGCGCAAAAGTCTCCCCACCTCGCGCATTACCGAATCTTGAATATGATCGTCCGGTGATCGGTCGAGGATCACAACAAGGTCAAAAAACTGAAATTTTTTGAAAATCGTAGAAAAATAGCTAAATTTTGTATTTTTGGGACACCCTTATACATACATAGGCAAGCAGGGGGGTACTAGGCCCCAAAATACGAATTGATCCCAAAGGTTACTGTCGACCAAAAAAAATGTCGACAGGCGAAAAGTCGAAATACGAATTCGTTCTCGATTTATGAATTCGTATACAAATTTTCACAACGAATTCAGTCTGGGTGGCTTCCCAAATACGAATTGGTCCATTAATTTTCCCCCGATACGACGAATTAGGGGGGGAGGTACAGTACCCCTCCCCCTTGCCCATGTATGCCCTTATATATAGTGAATAGTTTTCCTTTTTCATTGGTTTTGTTTTTATTATTTTTGCTTCGTGTACAAAATAAAGATATTTTTGCATGAATTATAAGAAAAGTGGAAATAGGAATTAAAGCCTAAATTAAGCTCATATCCGGAAGTAACAATCTAAAATATAAAAAGAGCATAAATAAATTGGTTCCAAGAAGCGTTTTCTAACAAGGAAGTTGCTCGATGCTGCGCTGAACAAGCTCAATGACTAGAGGCGAAACGGAATCGGAACAGCTGGTACGAAACCGGAACAAATTGGCAATTTTAATGGAATCAGAACAGTACACTGAATAACCAAAATGGCTAGAACTTAACGGAACCAGAACAATTGTTCCGGCGCAGCTCTGCGCCTCATGAAGCCCGAAATAAATTTTCTCCTCCTCATTACTCTTCCATCAGGGTTGATAATCGAGGGGGGACAGTGCCGTAGGCAAGAGCATAGCTGGAGGGTCCAGGGGGTTCGTGAATCCCCTAAAATCGGCCGAAAAATCGTAAGCGTCCCCCTAATTACCCCTTCCCCAAATTCCGAAAATTCATTAAAAAATTAGGAAAATTTATAAATTATCCCCTGAGGGGGGGGGGTATAGTTTATGGATTTAAACTTAAGATTAGAATAAGTATAGCTTAGCCTAAGCTTAAGCCCAAGTTAAGCTTAAGCCTAAGGATAAGCTTAAACTTAAAATTAAACCTAAGTCTGAGCTTTAACTTAAGCCTAAACTTAAGCTTAAGCCCAAGCCTAAGCCTTAGATTGAATAAGCATAGCCTGGCCTAACGTAGCCTAGTCTAACATAGCCTAGCTTAAGCCTGAGCTTTAGCCTAAGCTTAAGCCTAAACCTAGCCTAGCTAGTCCAATTCTGGCCTAAACCATAAATTATTTTCGGAAAATTATATGACCACAAATGGCATTTTTAGTGAAAAAATTAAAAAATGACCATTTTATCAAAAGATTCCAACAAAAAAGGGGACCCTGGGCAGTGCTTTAGACAATAGAGGGGGATTATCCCCAATGCGCAGGGAAGTTACAGATGGACAAGTGGCCTCATTTTCGGTAGCATGATCCGGTCGTTTTGGCCAATTTTTTGGATTTAGACTATCATAAGGTTTGAGAAATGTTTTGACGTCAATTAAAAAACTACTTAAAAATGCATTTAACGTCAATGTCTACAAATTTGATCTCTGTAAATTTGAGATTAAAGTATTATGGTTAAATCCATTTATTGAATAAGAGTAATAGATAAGAGCTCGAAAATATTTACATTTTTAAAACTAAATATCAGAAAAATTATGTAATCAACTTTTTCTCGTCTTCATCCTCTTCTTTAATTGATGCCAAATAAAGTTCTTTGTTACGATCGACCTCATTCTTCGATTCTAAAATAGGTCAATCAAAGCTTCTTACTAGTAAAATTAAGTGGCGGCTTGAAATGACCAATCCACTTGGAAAAAAACACTATGAAAAAGTTATATATTCAGAAAGTTCATGAAAAATGGAGCATTTTTGTTTTTACGGCAACCTCATAATCGTTATCGCTGCCGAGATGATCGCGTTTGAAGTTGACGATTTTTGAAATCTGTGTATTACAACGACAACATGAACACAGTGAAAATTCGTCCTTGAATAAAAGTTGTGTATTGAGCGGAAATTCAAAATTTCTTTGGCGGTTTTCGTAAGACAATAAAAAATGAAAAATTCTTTATAAATTTTCACGTCAATGCACACCTTTGATTGATTCAGGGACGAATTTTCGGCATAGATAAGAGCGGGATGGAACTCTCATTCAAACAACACATGAACGGGATGACTATGACCGGGATGACAATTGTGCTTGTATTTCCTTCATCCTCCTGTCGATTCGTCCCGTTATTGTGTATGCCAAAAATTCATCCCTGAATCAATAAAAGTTGTGCATTGACGCGAAAATTCAAAAAAATTTTTTGGCAGTTCGTAAGTCGATGAAAACCGAAAATTTAAAAAAAAATTTCGCATCAATACACAACTTTTATTGATTCAGGGACAATTTCACATAATGAATATTTCGAAATTTGTTTACAACATTGTTTATAAACCGAGGATTTTAAATTGGAAGGATTCAGTTTATAGGTAATAAACTTTAATAACTACAGTAAACTCTCGTTAAGCGGGCCACCCTAGAGAGGGGGCCCGCTTAACGAGAGTTCACTGTACTTCTCTACCTATACTTCAACCAGCCTTCTACTTGATAAACAAATTTTCCCTGTGTTCATGTATTCGTTGTAATACACAGATTTCAAAATCGTCAACTTCAAACACAATTTTCTCAAAAACTACAACGATTCAGAACATGCCGTAAAAACAAAAAATGCTCCATTTTTCATGAACTTTTCGAATATATAATTTTTTTCATAGTGTTTTTTTCGAGTGGACTAGTTCTTTAAGAGACAGGTCCCTTCCGCAAACTCCCCGCAGCTGAAAAAATTTATCTTCAGTATTAGGGATAGTAAATTCAACTGTTGGACAACTGTCTTCAACACATGGTGGTCCATATTCAATATCTCCAGTTTCACCCATGTGGCATTCTTGTAGAGATGTTGACCGATCGCTAAAATTATTTTTTGATGAATAAAATTTTTTTCCATCAAACCCTGAATAAATTTTTCCGTGCCATTTCTTATTAAACTCCGGCTGGGTATGAAACATTTTTCTTCGAAGTCTTAGACCAGACATCACTTGATAAAGTTTATTTATAGAGCACTTAGGCGATTCATAGTGAGGATGAGGGACCATTTTGACTTCTTTTTCTTCTTCTTCTTCCATTTCTCTATAAAGCATTTTTAATGCGAGCTATATAAAGTTTTGAAGCTACATTCTGGAGGAGGAGCCCACATGAAAAAATTTCAAAAATTTTTTCTGGAAATGACCCCTTCAGGGATAAAACATGCGGGGAATCCGAATTTGACGTTTTCAAAGCAAAAAAACGCTTTCCTGATTAAGAGAAGGCCTATGTATTGAAGCGAAAAGTTTGAATTTTTTGGGTGACTCCTTCTATTGTGTAGTAGCTCCAAAGTTTTTTATTACTTATTCTGAACAGCAGATCCGATAAGTGGATTAATTGGATCTTTAGCAGCCTTCTCTGTGTATAAAGGTTTCTTTTTGACATTGAAAGTATCCGGCATTTGTCTAGGTAGTTGGCCATAAGCGTCATCGACAATTGAAAGCCCAACCTAAAAAGATCATTTAAGAAAAATTTTAATGTAAAAACTGACCGAGATATTCCGATCGATGATGTAATTGCTTTCGAAATCGTCGTCGTCTTCTCCTAATGGGTTTAACAAAGCTTCTGCTACTTTTAGCCAGCCAACATAGAAGGTAAATTGGAACATTGTCATGAATGGAATGTAAAAATCAACCTAAAATTGTTTAAATTATGGGGGCGAAGATGTTTTTTGTTGAAAACTTTAAAAAAAAGCATTTTTGGTCATATACTTTTCCGAAAATAATTTTATGGTTTAGGCCAGAATTGGACTAGCTAGGCTAGGCTTAGGCTTAGTCTTCAGATTGGGGTATATTGGGTTGAATTTTTTTCAGATTTTTTCTCCATATTCAAAAACGCCCTGAATATAAAATTTCAGCTTGGAGAACTTTTTCAAAATTCAATCTTTTCAACCCTTGAGGTAAAAAATCAAATTTTCAAAAAATTCTCCAAATTGCCTGAAATTTTGTATTCAGTGGGTTTTTCGATATGGAGAACACGAATCTGAAGAAATTTTTTGATTTTGATCACTGGAAGTTACCCTACGAGAGGCATACCCCTAAAATGTCTCAAAATTTTGCATTCCCTGAACCAGGGTCAGGGAAGCATTTTCATGCGGTGAAAATGTGCGAATCGATTCCCCGCTTAGAAAAAGCCTAAGAAAGTTGAAAATTTTGTCAAAAATAGACTTTTGTAACCAAATAACAACATTTAAAATAAGGCCACATCTTTAAGACCCGGATTTTTTTGAAAATTCTGTATATTAACACGAAAACATGCATTACGATCAAAATGACTGATTGGATCGTATTCAGCATACACTCTTGTCGTATGATGAAAAAAAAAATTTTTTGTCGAAAACGGATTTCTGGCGCCATTCAGTTTTAAAAAATGACACGATGATTGTGTAATCACGACCCTTCTCCCTCCCCATAATCAATCATAATCATTTCGGCTACCCCCCCCCCTAACCTGATTACGTAATATGTGAATGGCCTCTTAGGCTAAAGCTTAGACTTGGGTATAGGTTTTGCTTAGGCTTAGGTTTAATTTTAAGCTTAGGCTTGGGTTTAAGTTGTGCTTACGCTTAGGCTTGTTTGTAGGTTTTTCTTAGGCTTAGGTTTAAGCTTAGGCTTAAGCTTAAGCATAGCTTAGGCTTGGGTTTAGGTTTTGCTTAGGCTTAAGTTTAAGCTTAGGCTTAAGCTTAAGCATAGCTTAGGCTTGGGTTTAGGTTTTGCTTAGGCTTAAGTTTAAGCTTATGTTTAGTTTAGGGCTAGACTTTGTTATCGCTTACCGGATTAGGATTCAACGGCGTCGGATGTATCAAATATTGTCTTGAAACTACTGAAATTAAAAAATAGAATCTTATTGCTATTGCCACCGTTTGAGGATAAGCAAGTGGAACAGGAACCTAAAAATTTATTTCACTATACATTTAACCATAAATTTACATAGTCAAAGTTGCATAAATTTTGTAAATGGTTTCGGAATGTCATAATTTCCTAAAAAATTTTTCATAATTGTAAAAAATGATTCACCTACGTTGACAATCAATGCTCCATCTTCCAATTTTCCCTGCTTTTTGAGCTCATTTACCAATAGTAAAGCCCATTGTATAGGCATCCAAAATTTTGGATGAGTACTTTTGATAGAGTCTAGTTGATATCTTTCATGAGGTAACAAAAATCCTAAAATATTTAAAAGTATCAACAAATTTGGAGATTTTGTTGTTTACCTGCTGCTATGACAGCATCAAGATTGGGAAACCTTTTTCTTACTCTCATACTTATATCTCTTAGCACCAAAACTTGTGTAAGGCATAGATATCTAATGAGATTTCTTCTATGCATCCTTGTTTCTTCATCTGTACCCTGGACTGAACTGGTCACGTAAAGGGCAGCGCTAAAGATTTTAGTTTTTCACAGCACACCAAATGACAAAATTTACGAGTCGATGAAACCTATATTTCCAAAAATTGTCTTCCATCTATCAACAACCGTGGCAACAAAGAAACCCAACATTAGCATGAGAGGAAAATACTCCAACCGCTTGTCACAATATTCGGCAAATGATTCGAATTTTCTAAATTGTGTACAACTTTTGGCGGCGGTGGGATACTTGCGAACGGACATTTGCGACGGGACATTTGCGAACGGATACTTGCGGACGGACATTTGCGGACGGATACTTGCGAACGGACATTTGCGGAAGGACTTTTGCGGACGAAACATTTGCGGGCGGAATTTTTCAAACGCTTCGTCCGCAAATGTCCGTGCGCAAATATCCGTTCGCTAATGTCCGTTTGCAAGTATCCGTCCGCAAATGTCCGTCCGCAAGTATCCCACCGCCCTTTTGGCCTATTTTGGGCATACACAATAACAGGACGGAAACTACTCAAAATCCAAAATCTCAGAATCCCAAGCACGAAATCCCAAACCCAAAATCTCAAAATTGAGGGAAGGAGGGTTGATGCCTGTTTTTGGAGTCTCCCTTCCCTACGCCACGGTAGGGAATAGTAGTTTTTATTCTTCTTTTTGCAACTCTACCTTTGCTGCTTCTCATCTAACATATTACGATAAATACACATGACGCTAAAGTAAAAAAGAGTCCAAGTTATTAACTCCTTGTATATAGATTTCCATAAACTAGCTTTCCACCTCCACAAAATTCGAAAAATATAAGTCCATCTAATGGAAGAAACGTCAAGATTATATGAAATAGTCATAGCTTACAATGCAAAATGACTTGTGCAAAAAATTTAGCAAATAAAAATAGCAGAGTTATTTAGGAATAAATAGAAGTGCCTAACTCGCATGTTGACAAAACAAAATATTTGTGTCTCGTTGAGAAATTATCGATTTTAGGACAAGTCTGTAAGAGAGAGTTGCTTTTGAATAAAAATAATAAAGTTGTTTATCATGGTGTCTGGTTTTGCTTGATCTTTGGGATATTAAACGGGTTAGCATGAGAATACATCTCCAAAATTCCGCGATATTCTATTATTTTGAGTTATGCTGATCAACTTTCAAAAAAATTTTTTGAAAAAAAGTTGTTATTTATATAAAGAAAAAAGTTGTGATAAATTATAGACAAAATTAAAAATTCGAATTTTAACGTGAACTTGGATCACTGGTAGCGCTCTTGGATTCGAGTCTAATGGTCTCTGGTTCGAATCCCACTTGAGTCGATTTGATTTTGCCTGGTATATTCTATGGCCAGACAACTTTTTTTCAAAAACTTTTTTTTGAAAGCTGTTCAACATAACTCAAAATAATAGAATATCCGGAATTTTTAAGAAAATATTCCCGTGTTAAAGGCTAAAAAAGTATGAATTCCAAAAATTTGGGCAACTCAACATTTATTTAGTAAATTTTAAATAATACAAAAAACATTTAAAAACAGAGATTCAAATCACAAAATCCAAATCTAGCTACGCCACTGGGCGGGAGGTAATTACCCCTTCCCCAAATTCTTGAAATCTTTTTATTACAACGAAAACATGAACGCGATAATAATAATAAGGTATAAATGGTTTGAGCATCTCTCGCGCTGAGGACGCGAGATCGATTTCGGTCATAGACAAAAAGTTTTTGCAATTTTAAATTTTTTTGCACTTTTTAAAAACTTTATAAAAAATAGCTCCCCTCTAAATACGCCCATAAAAATGTGTATTAAATTTTCAAGCGTATTCTCCGTGATTCAAGTTTGTAATCCATATCCCCTGGGGCCGACACTCTCAATCCATAGACCACTCAACCCGGACAACTCAACCCAGGACAACTCAACCCATAAACAACTCAACCCATAGGCTTAGGCCTTAGACTTAGGCTTTGGTCTTAAGATTTGGCCTTAGGCTTAGGCCTAGGTCATAAAGTTTTCACTAAAAATGGGTTGAGCTGTTTGGGTTGAGTTGTCCGTGGGTTGAGTTGTGCGGGTTGAGTTGTTCTGGGTTGAGTTGTCCGTGGGTTGAGTTGTCCGGGTTGAGTTGTCCGGGTTGAGTGGTCCGTGGGTTGAGTGGCCCTGGAGCCCATTTCCCGCCACACTTGTACCGTATATAACATTGACCCCAATTATTCGTTGTTGTCTCACTTTAATTTTTATAAAAAAGTAGTTAATACAAGATTGAATAAACTCTCTATAGGGCTTAACAAAAATAAATAGAACCATAATTTCAAATATAGGATAAGTTGATATAATAAGAATAGCAATCTGAGTAAGCAGGCTCATATAGTTTAAAGATAGTTCATGTGCAACTTTATCATTGGGACCCAAATAAAATAATACAGGCACTATGAAAATAACTATCGCTGGAGCAACTATAACAATTTCTATGATTAAGACTTGTATGCTGATGACAACGAGTAACATTAAATTCAACTGATATGTTGGTAGAGAAAGGTGTTTCATCGTAAAAACTTTTCTTGCATATACAATGTATAACACAACCATAGAAATTAAATAAGGGATATAAATAACGACTATAATAATAGCTATCAAAATAATGGTTGTATGGCAATAGTTGAAGTCGCAACCAGAAAGTGACGTTTCTATTAAAATATATCGATCGTAGATTGGATCATTCTTTACAATATGTGACAACGCAATTGTGCTATTATATGGATCAAAGATAAATGGTGTAAAAGGTACTAAATTTATTTTTTATAAACAGGCCACCGAGCGCCTGATGGTGCATTTGCTGCATTTCTAGCAGGGCTGCCATATGAAAATTTCGAATTAAAGCAACGGACCCTTTAAAAAAAGCAAAAAAATTACACTTTAAAAAGCATTTTTTGCCCCAAAAACCCTTAAAAGGTAACATTTTTTGGCAAAAAAGTGACTTAAAGGACCAGTCCAGTAATTTACAACCATATGAAAAAATGATATATTCGGAAAGATCATGAAAAATGGAGCATTTTTTGTTTTTA
>OZJO01023641.1:0-23698 GCA_900406225.1 Acrobeloides nanus | reverse complement strand
TTATGCAGCTGAGTGAAGAAAGATGTAGAGAAACACTGCTTTTTTGAAGTGGAAGAGGTTATTTTTCCAGCAGTGTATAAAAAATAATTTTTTGAAATTCAAAAAAAATTCTGAAAATGCTTTCCTGACTCAGGGAAATGAGTTTTTTGCGAAAATTGTCATTTTTTCACATTTTTTATCCAACGTTTTCTCTGAATTAGAGTCAGGGAAACATTTTAGTGTTTGGGGATGCTCGCAATTGATTCTCCGTCTAGAAAAACCTCTAGACAGCATGTTTTCCGGTGAAAATTCGAACTTTTCATCTTCGCTTCAATATACACACGCCTTCCCTAAATCAGGGTCAGGGAAGCATTTTCATGGCCCGGGCAATAGATTCCTCGCATAAAATTACCCATCAAGTATGAATCGAACCCGAGCCCTTTGGGGTCATAGTCAAGAGAGTTACCACTACACTATTCGGTACATGTTGAGAAAAGCAAATTTCCGGGGTCAAAAGAAATTTTAAAAATGGCCCTTTTTTGTGCTTTTTTGTACTGTTGCGAGTTTCTTATCACTTCTTGTCACTTCTGAAACTCAAAAGTAGCATCAAAATATCGGGTATACTTCTAACTATTCACTCCAAAGTTCCGGTAAATTCCGCCATCATACTTTTGGAGATATGGCGATTTTAGCAAAATGGCTCATTTTCGACTTTTTTGTACAAAGGATTTGAGTTTAAAAAACGTTATAGACTTATTCCCTATAACTTATTTCTATTATTAATACTAAAAACCGAATGTAATAGCTAAAAAATATAAACGTTTAAACCTTTATTTTAAAAAAAACCCATTTTTCGACATGTTATGAAACTTGAAGCCAAAACCCCTCAAAAAGTCGATTCAAACCGAAAATATGATTTATTCTGAATCTCTCGATATTAATATATAATTTTGTGATAAAACTCGAAAAATGGTGGGTGGACGCTTTTTCGCGTACACTTCTCATAAGACCCCTGCCGTCCCTACATATATCTACTGAAAAAATAAATAGTATAATTTAATTAACCCCAAAAGATTTTTCATCTTATGTTGTGGGAGTTAAAAACGATCAGTATCATACAAAAATTGTTATGTTAAATAACATAAGAATCATGTGTATGTTAGATTAGAATTAAACAAAGAGCTTTTTCGAAGAAAAAGAACTAGGAGCTTTTATGAGCAGTGAAGATAGAAGCAATTAGTAGTTATTTCATATAATTTAATTCTTATAGATTTATTTTTTAATCTTTCTGCTAGTTTGTATGAAAACTATAATTCCATGTTCTCTTTGTTGTCTATAAAATTGGTTTTTGTGTATACAAGAGTTGTGAACAAAAGAGTTCAACTAAGCAAAAATGTAGGATGAAATTGAGTTCATTAAAGAAAAATATTTAAAGCTCATATATTAGGTTGTTTTCGTTTAATTTAGATTTTCTTGGAGTGAAAGATTTTTTGGCTAGTTGAACTCTAGTTTTACAAAAATCTGTTTTTCAATTTCCAAAGCTAATTTTGAAATTTTCAATTATAAAATTATTTCATTGGGATATTTTTTACTGGGAATCGATTTTGCATTGATGGATTATGAATAAACTATCCCGATTATTAAGCCTTTTTTGTTGCTTCAATACACCCACCAGTCCATGAATCTGAATCAGGAAAGAAGTTACATGATAACACAAAAAAGAGAGATTTTTGCGATTTGTGCGCAATTTTTTCAAAAATTTTCAAGTTTAAAAAATTTTTCCTTTAATTAACTTAAAAATTCCCATTTTAATTTTAATGTCTATCTTTCTAATAAGATTTTATGTCTTGANAAAAATTTTCAAGTTTAAAAAATTTTTCCTTTAATTAACTTAAAAATTCCCATTTTAATTTTAATGTCTATCTTTCTAATAAGATTTTATGTCTTGACTACAGGATGGGCCAAAAAAGTGGATTTTTGTGATTTTTTGGATCCCGAAAATGTATTGTTCTAAAAATGACTTCTCTAGGGACAATTTTATGCGGCGAATCGATTGCGCGTATCCCCGAACCCTGAAAATGCTTTCCTGATTCAGGGAAGATTGGGTTTTTGAAGCGAAAATTGTCGTTTTTCGCATTTTCAAAAACCCAATTTTTTCTCTGAATCAGGTCCAGGGAAGCATTTCCAGGATTCGGGAATTCGTGCAATCGATTTCCCGCATAAAATTACCCTTAGAAAAATAAATTTTCGGGTACCAAAAGTTGACAAAAATCCACTTTTTTTTGGCCCACCCTGTATAATTTTAAAAATCATTTTAAAACATAGCTCTTTTCGAGGCGTGGCTACGCTTGAGGCTTGCCTTCTTCGGAGAGGGCTAAACATTTGAGGAATTTAATTTAAGGCCGAACATTCGAGGGCCATAATTTGAGGACAAGTCTTTGAGGACTATACATTTGAGGACTCGATTTTCTAGGACTACATTTAAGGCTTTTATTCGGGTTTTTAAAAAATTTACAATCTTATTCAAAAAATGATTGACTATTTTTATGGGCCTTAAATATGGCGTCCTAAAAAACAATCTTCAAAAGCTTGTCCTCAAATTACGAGCCTCAAATGTTCAGCCTCATCTGTCTTGCATTCAAAAAAAGGCCTCACCGAAAAAACCTCAAATGTAGCCACGCCCTTTTTGACAACTATTACACCCAGGAATGTACATTCGTTACGATTATTTATCACTTATTTTCAGGCTACCTTAATGAGAGCTTTTATAATAATTTCCTGGTTTACTTAATTTGTAGTTTAAGCTATTTACAGATTTTTAAATAATTACACAGTGTCCCAAATGAATTGATGCACTATCGAATATCAAACAAATTGTTGAATATTTATCTGAAAATCTTTCTTCTGAAGGTAATTTTATTCGGGGAATCGATTGCGTGCATTTTCGAAGCATGAAAAAATTTACCTGACTCTGATTCAGACAATTTTCGCTTCAATATATAACAACCTCCTATGGTTCAGGAACAAAGTAGCTATTTTGGATTTTTGTCTACAAATCATTTTACTGGGGTAATATGAGACATGGAAGAGTTTTCAAGATTCGACAATGCGCGCAATCGATCGGTTTTCAGGTCTCGGAAATGTGAAATTCAGATTTCCCGCATAAAATTACCCCATTGAGGGGTCAATTCCAATGATAAAAAAAATTTTTTTCTAAAAATTTCATGTTCAGTGGGATACCTATCGATACTAGCTTCGATTGTTATATATTGAAGCGAAAATTGTCTAATCAGTGTTAGGTAAATTTTTCATTTTTGAAAATGCTCACAATCGATTTCCTGTATAAAATTACCCCCAGACGAAAGATTTTCAGATAAATATTCAACAATTTGTTTGATATTCGATAGTGCGTCAGTACATTTGGGGCACCCTGTAGACGTGTTTAATGTAGAAAACTATATATTATCAGTTTTATAAAAAATTGTTTTTTAGGTAGGCGAGCATAATTTCATGTTATGAATATGGGTATATAAGAATTGTATAGAGTTTAGTAATTTTTATCCGTAAAAAATGTCCGAGGTACAACCATCTGCTATAGTGTCTGTAAGTTTTAAAATTATGATATGCACCATTTCCTTAAATAAGCAGGGGCTCAACTGGGATCTATTTCTTTCACACTTCTCCCGATATTTTCATTTAACAACAGTTAGGCCTGGGGATTTTAGGCCCAAAGAGCCTAAATTTTTTAACCATGGAGAACCGGTTCCATGGCTTAAAGAAATATTATTTTTCCTTGAATTAAATCTTGAATATTCATCGTTTCGGCTACTGTGATAATAAAAAATTGGCAAAATTTCCATTACATAAAATGAAAAATCCCTTAGCCATAATTAACAATTTTTAGACCTCAAATTATGGAAAGATCACTGCCATCCACATAGGCACCTTACTATGTGAAATTGTTACCATAATCTTAAACATTCTTTTATATCGATCCTGGAAGTATCAAAAACACTATTTGAAAAAAGAATGTGGTGCACATATTAAAGCTATTGTGATGTTTTCGATATTTTGTGGTAATTTTTAGCTTTACTCAAAAAACCAAAACAATTGATTTTCAGGCCTTTCTTCACTACCTTATCAATTTTTATTACTTACATACAATAATGAAAACTGCCCTATATTGTTATTGGTTGTTCTTGCACTGCCTAGGGTTTTTACTGTGAGATTTGAAATATGTCAATATACGAGTATGGCTTTGGATAGAGCCTGTGCAACATTGTCCCATCCTATGTACGTTTTTAAAAAGTGGCCTCAGATTTGAGATGTGCATTTGGTGGACAAGGTCAAAAGTTGCCCCTTGGCGGAGGGATAAAAGCTGTCTCAAAACAAAAAATTTGATTGTTATTTTTTGAAAAAAGATTGAAGAAGTAAAAAATTTTTATAATTTTAATCGACTTTTCAACCATCGGTTTCTACTTTATCGACTTTCAAATTGTTTGGCTCGACTTTTTATCAACTTTAAAATGGATAGGTTTGGGCTATCGACTTTCGAAAAGATCGGTTTAGATTTCGACTCGGTTTCGAATTTTAAACACTACTTTATCTCCTCCTCTCTCCCGCATCCACCTTTTTAGTAGAACGCTATATTAAATTTCGATTTTAAGATATCACAAACATATTAGAACGACTAGTTTTAAACTTTCTATGGGTGCATCTTTAATTTTATCTACTGTTGATTCAGTATTATACCTTTTACACGATCAATGGGACATGACAACTAAATCATGCTCACTTGGTATAAAGCATTAATAGTAACTTTATTCTTATACATCATTTTAGGAAGTGGTGCTTCGGATATTAGTAAAAATTATTCTTTTGCCATTAACATGATATGTTTGGGTGTATTGATTGCTTGTTCGATATTTTATATTCATGATTTCTTTCATACGAACAGATTTTCAGCACAAATTGTAAGCTATCATATAAGGAAATATAGGCATATGGTTGATTTTAGGCTTATAAGCTTGCCATGTTAATGTTAGTTTCATTTGCATTATTATTTGGAGTGACAAATATGATTTCATTTGCCGGTCGATTAACGGGAATAGATTTTGGAAGTATATTAGGAAACTATGGAGACTTTTTAATGCAGTTAAATCATGTAAGTTTGTATTCTACGAAGGTCGGTTTTTGAGGTGCTTTTACTCTATGGGCTAATTAGGAAGAGAGTGAAGCTATAGAATTGTTACTTCCCACGCATTACTCTTCCTTTCCTTCATCAAGCTACTCTTATTTTCTATCCTTATCCCTTCGCTCACGTGCCAATTTCAGTATGCTCATTCAAAAAAATTTTGTAGGTGGTAGTATTCTTTATCTTCACATGCATAGTTAGTCCAAGGAAGTTAAATAAAATAACTAATGTTACGATATCTGCCACATCTCATAATCGAAACGATGGAAATTCTTTGACTGCGCAAGGTAGATTACCAACTGCTGGAAGTGTTAGAAGTGCTACAAATACTACAACTGTTGCTAAAAGCACTACAAATACCAAAGTTATCGCAACTAACTCATGTATATAGAAATTATATAATTTTATTTATTTGTTGTTGATTGTATACGGGTATAAAAATAAATTTTTGAGTATATCCTAGCCTATGAAACAAACACGAAGGTGCGCAGCCAGAGGTCTGCACGAAATTTGAAATTTTATTTAAAATACATAACAAATAACCTGTGATGCGTCAAAATCAGAAAGGTCGAAGCCGAAATGAAACCGAAACTTTGGTGGTCGAAACCGAAACAAAAAAATTTTACTGAATTTGTCCCAAATTATCCCCCTATAACCTAAAAAAACCGTTTCGAAAGATCTTGTTTGGAAGCCGAGATATCTTAATAAAGAACCCCGTGAATCACTCTATAAACTTACCCACTTGCTTTCTAATAATTACAAATCTGACAAAAAACTAGACTCATTATTGCAATTAAACACATCCCAAAAAGCTTTGTTACAAGTTTGTTCTTTTTCCATTTTTTACATCTATAATTAGAATGTTTCGGATGGACAATCCATTCACAACTTCATTTAAAGATGCAATTGTGAACTAGTCCTTTATTTTTGTTCTAGTGGTTATGTGTTCCGCGATGAGCAGAATTTTGATGCTATGTATTGTTTTACTTATTAGTGAGATTGGGGTTATATATGGAACTTTTCCCCCATTTCAACCTACACAAATTCTCAGAGAGGTTCATCAAGGAAGTTTGGGAAATAAGTAGGATTTTTATGCCTTATTTCAATACTTACTCTAGGCAGTAGGTCCATATTTTCCAAAAATTTGCGAGGGGTAAAGAGGAAACTTCGAAAATTTTCATATACCCTCCTCCCGAGTTGACGACCAAAAAATGTAGCCAAGATTTTTGAGAGGGATAAGGAGCAAACTTGAATAATTTGCGACTCGGGAAGAAGAGTCCATTTTTGGATCACCTGCCCATGCATGTTTAAATGTTACATAGCTTATTTACAACACCGTTTCACGAAGAAAGTTTAAAAAACATGGGCAATATAGCGCAGGAGCAAGTGGCACAAAAGCCATCTTAAAAAGGACCAACCCGATACCGGGTTGAACTCTATTTTTGCTTTTTTACCGGATCGGTTTGGGGAGACTCCTCCTTTTTCCCATTTGTGATATAAAGAAATTTCATTTTTAGCCGCTTTCCATATTATGCTCGCGGAGCTACAAATGTCGAAAAACCTTTACAATTAAGTCCAGCTTCGAAATCAAGTCCTAGAAGTCCGAGTCCTAAAAGAGCCTATCCAAATCCTACAAATCCAAGTCCTAGAATTGCCTATGGTGCTTCAAATTACGAACCTCTTCCTCCGCCACCGACTATACCTAGTGCTCTTCCACAAAGTAATCATGGAGCATATCAACAAGCACCTGAACCATTGCCACTGTCTGCTCCCAGTGAACACGCTGCTCCTCAACAAACTTATAGTCCATTCCCTACTATAAACATCAATACTGGTCCTATAAGAGAGTCTAAAGGAAGTGCTTCAAGTAAAGTTGTTGGACCTCAACGAGATTGTGGAAATAGTGGTGGTGGATGTGGAAATGGATGTGGCGGTGGTTGTAACTATGGATGTGGAGGTGGCTGTGGTTATTCTAGTGGTTGCGGAGGCGGTTGTTCTACCGGCGGAGGCTATGGTAGTGGACCGACTGGTAGAAGCTATGATCCTAGTCCTGCCATAGGTCCATCTAGTGGTCCTAGTGAGTATGCTCCCCCAGTGGCTCCTGCACCTTCAAGTGGTGGGTATGTCCCTCGTCCAGTAGCTTCAAATCCCGAAGGAGGATATGTGGCTCCAGCTCCTGTTCAAACTGGAAATGTTGGTCAAACCGCACCGGCAGCTTCAGAAAGTAGTGGATATGCAATTTCCATTGGTCCAATCAAAGGCCCTAGTCAAGTGCCTAGTAGTCATTCAAATGGGCCATGTAGAAGCCGTGGGTATAGTGGGTGTGAATGCGGTGGTTGCGGCGGTGGTTGTGGAGGTGGTTGCGGTGGTGGTTGCGGTGGTGGCTGCGGCGGTGTTTNAAAGTGGTGGATATGCAATTTCCATTGGTCCAATCAAAGGCCCTAGTCAAGTGCCTAGTAGTCATTCAAATGGGCCATGTAGAAGCCGTGGGTGTGAATGCGGTGGTTGCGGCGGTGGTTGTGGAGGTGGTTGCGGTGGTGGTTGCGGTGGTGGCTGCGGCGGTGTTTGCGGTGGTGGATGCGGATGTAATCAAGGATGTGGTGGTGGATGTGGCAATGGAGGATGTGGAAATGGCCCTGTTAGCAAAGATCAACCTTCTCAAACGTCGAAAATACCGGTTCCACAACCTGCCCCGGTACCCAGCTATAACACTCCACAAGTAAGACTTAATTAAAAATTATGGGGTAGTCCAAAATTGAATGTTTGCACGATTTTTTCAAAATTTATGAGAATCCCTACAACATTGATTGGAATCGCTGTAGAAAGTTTTTTCATAAACATTGAATGCACATCTTGGTGGCAAACCCGGACTTATTTTTTCTTGGAAATTGTTGAAAAACGTGCTGAAACTCAAAACCCTATTTTTGGACCACCCTATAACAAGTTTGTTTTCTAGACATCTCAGCCTCTACCACATAGTCCTCCGCCACCTGTTCAACAACTTCAGACATCTCATAACCCAGAAACTCCTAAACAATCTCATCATGAATCTCCCGAACAAGAAGAATCAGAGGAATCATATGACTCACTACCTGAACCACTTTCATCTTATACTGAGCCTCATCACATTCCCCCTGCTATGTTAGTCCAACCTGCACCACCTGCGCATGAACCTACACATAATCATCCATTAGCAGTTCCTGTTCCTTCGGAAGCTTACTTACAACATGCTAGCCGAACAATTAAAGTACCATCAGCAATGGAAATTAGACAAAGAAGGAAACAGCATGGGGACAGAGTCTATATCAATTATAAAAAACAACGAGTGCTAGCTTTTTTGGATAGAAATTATTTTTTGAATAGTGGTAATAGTCAAATGGAAGAAGAATTGTCAGAACTTATACCGGTTAAAATTAGGCTAGAGCCTAATAATTTTAAGCGGCTTTAGTTAATTTTATAGTGCATTCTAGCTAAAGAAAAAAGGTTTATCACTCATGGTGTAGAGCAGAGCTGTGCAGAAAGACAATTTTGTTTAAAGGTGTTTAAAGGTGGGCGGCAACAATCGGAGCCGGGTCTCCGAAAAAATTTTTTTTGAAAATTTTTGTAAAAAATACATTCTTAGGGGTAATTTTATGCGAAAAGTCGATTCCGCGCATTCCCGAAGCATAAAAACGCTTCCTTGACCCTGATTCAGGGAATGGGGTGGGAGTATTGAAGCGAAAATCAAACATTTTCGGATTTTTATGAGAAAACCGTCGATTCTTAGGTTTTTCTAGGCGGGGAATTGATTGCGCGCATTCCCGAACCTTGAAAACGTTTCTTTGACCCTGATTCAAGGAAGACATCGGTGTATTGAAGCAAAAATCAATTTATTTATGTAAATACGTATCCTTTCCCTGAATCAGGGTCAAGGAAGCATTTTCACGGTTCGGGAATGCGCACGCCCCCCCCCCCCCCCGACTCTCTTGGCTACGCCACTGAGTCAGAGTTGTTTTTATCGAATCAAAAAAAGTTATAACAAAAATTTTGACCTTCGAGATCGAACGCTTCGCGTTCAAGCTGAATATTGTGCCACTTGCTCCTGCACCATGAATGTTGAATTTATTTTCTCTTCGCAGGAAAAGGCTTATATGTAATATTTAATTTAAACTCATGTAAAGGACCAGTCCGGTCGGGAAAATTTGCCATTTTTTTGATATTCGAAAATTCATAAAAAATGGAACATTTTTTGTTTTTACGATAAATTCTGAATCGTTGTCGTTTTCGAGATAATTGCGTATGAAGTTGGCGATTTGAAATTTTGTGTATTACAACGAAAACATGTACCTGATAATTTTTTCCTAAATCAATAAAATCTGTATATCGAGAAGAAAATACTTCATACGCAATTATCTCGAAAACGACAACGATTCAGAATTTAGCATAAAAATAAAAAATGCTCCATTTTTTTTATGAACTTTCCGAATAGCAATAAAAATAGCAACTTTTTTCAGACCGGGCTGGTCCTTTAACCCTTTTTTACACTAATAAATTCAACGTCTACGCAACTTTTCATAGTATCAGTATCTATAAAATTAAGCACACAAATATCCAGTTCAAAAAACTAGTTATTAAATCGACTCCCACCAATAACAACAAATTTATTCTCTAATTAAAATTGGCTTCCTAAGCTTTTGGATTACATTTTTGTCCTTGTGGTCTGGCGCTGGATTTTTAAAACTAGTTTTTATTCTTCTACCACTTGCTGAATCGCTTCAGAAGATGTGCTCGTGACCCAGAGTCAACGAGCGGAAATTGGGACGAATTAGAGCAAAAAGGATAAAGAGGAACGATGATAGATTGCGATCAGCTTTGTTGGACATCTAAAAAAGATTTCATCGTCTGGGATTGTTATGCGTAGACTTTGGTTATGATGTAATCTTTTGCGAAGAAGAGTAAAAGTTACGAGCTAATAAAAAGAAGATTTAACAAATTTTTACTTTTTTTAAAAACAAACGAAAGAAGCAAATAACAAATTTTATGACGATTAATAAAATTTTGCGATGATGTTTTTAATCAAACTAGCGCTAAGCGCATTTAAATGGAGCGCGCTTCGCGCGTCATTTACAACAGCGTTTCATATGGACTGTATTCGCATCCATGCCCGTAGCTAGTTCAACAGGCGTCGGCGTTGCAGGCATCGGTATTGCAGGTGTCAGTGTTTCATGCGTCAGTGTTGCAGGCGTCGTCTTCGAATTTCCTATGCCGAAAAACCTCGGACACAACAAATTAGCCAATTTAGAGAACTTTTTGGAAAATTGAATTTTTGACCCTTTTAGGGGGTTACCCCCGTCTATTTAGGGAGCCCCTTTTAGGTTAAATTGACAATTAACGCTAGCAGCGTGTTTGCCATGTTGAAAAACTTCTGATTACAAAAAATCGGGCAATTTGGAACACTCTTTAGGAAATTGAATTTTTTTTGAGAAATTTGAATTTTTTAAAATTTTTGGGATAGTGAAAATTGCATACCGTAAAACTTCTAATAGAATCCCATGTAAACGTAAAAATTCTCTTAAAAATCGAGTTCAATTCTGATTTCTTCGAGCGAGCACTTTTTGGATAGTCTTGAGGATAGGGAATATGCTATATAACGAATTGTTGAAAAATATTTTATTTTCTTCGAGATATGGCCTTTTGAATTTTTTTAAAAATTTAAACAATTTTAAGCCTTACGTTCAAAAATTCACCAAAAATCAAAATTAAGTCGATTTCCTTCGAGCGACCACTTTTTGGATAGCTAAACATATGAGGAACATTATATAAAAGAAATCGTTGACAATTCTTCGAGTTCACGGAGATATGATTTTTTGAAAAAAAATGTCATTTTTTCAGCTTTTTCAAATTTAAAGGGTCATAATTCAGCGAAAATAAAATATTTTGCAATAATTCTTTATATAGCATATTCCCTATCATCAGGGTTATCCAAAAAGTGGTCGCTCGAAGAAATCGGATTTAAACTCGATTTTTAAAAGAGCAATCATTAACATCTTCTAATAGAGACCCATGGGGTTCTATTAGAAGTTTTACGGTATATTCACTAAAACGGTAAAATTTTAGCCGGTAAAATTAATAGTTGGTAAAATGATGATCGGTAAACAACAAGTCGGTGAAAAATTAATCGAAGAAGTGATGGTCGGTGAAATACAAGTCGGTGAAAAGACTTAGTCGGCATAATCCTGTGGGCAGTGGCGTATCCAGCGGGGGCCGCACCCCCCGAAATTTGATACTAGATACGCTACTGCCTATGGGGTCACAAAAATCTTTTCTATAGAAATTTTATATTTATTTTAAAAAATTTTCCTTGGCCTTCCTATATTTCTCATAACATCAAAAGAAAAGTAAAAATCACATAAACAACAAAAAACAGTGTCATTAATCCCATAAACGCCCANTTTTAAAAAATTTTCCTTGGCCTTCCTATATTTCTCATAACATCAAAAGAAAAGTAAAAATCACATAAACAACAAAAAACAGTGTCATTAATCCCATAAACGCCCAAGAAAATTTGAATTTGAAAACATAACAACCGGAATTTTTTCTAATCCAGTTTCCTTTCATCAATCGTCCGAGCTCGTTCCATTACACCGTCGCGTCGAAAATTACATAATGTCCAAGATATAGCCAGATCTTTTTCATCTTTTCCGCTCTGACGACTTTTCACAATTCACAATATCTTGTGCTCTGTGTAATAGACAAAATCAGGATTGAAAAATGAAGGAATGATGCAAATTCTTCGAAACAAATGCCAACGAAATTGCCGCTGGCCAAAAAAACCAGTGAAGTTTGACCAATTAACCAATCGAATTCGAAAGAATAACCGGTGCTTTTGTTGAAATTCGTAACGGACATTGGCCATCTGATTTTCGGTATAAAAGCGAAAGGGTAGTGGTAAAAAGCAGATCTAGGTCTCAGTTTAAGTTTTATTTCGCTCCAAAAAAGGTGGTCGAAATGAAAACGCTGATAATTTTGGCTGCTTTTGCCCTAGCTACCCAAGGTTGTATCTTNAAAAGCAGATCTAGGTCTCAGTTTAAGTTTTATTTCGCTCCAAAAAAGGTGGTCGAAATGAAAACGCTGATAATTTTGGCTGCTTTTGCCCTAGCTACCCAAGGTTGTATCTTTGGTGGTGGTGGAGGAGGTGGAGGATGTGGATGGTAAGTGGTTTAACAACTTTTAATCTTTTAATAATATGTCCTCATAATGATATAAGTTTGCTATAAAAAAGTTTGGAACCCCTATAATATATCTCCCGCTTATCATCTTGTACTATTACCATATTTGGCTTCCGGTTCCGGAAAATTTCGGTTCTGAGCCCATTAAAATTCGGAAGTAACAGAATCGTAACAGCTAGCGAGAGGGGACCCTGTTTTTGCTACCGTGGCCATAATTAGAGGGCAATGGTGGGGGGTGGTTCAAATGAAGAAGAGGAGTACTTGCGTGGAGGGGAGTGTTTTTATTTTTGGCCCTTTCTGGGTGATGCCGACCAGCACCAACTCTTTATCTTTGAAAATAAGGTTTGCCATTACATAGATAACTCATTGTTGTGTAGTAAGAATCTATTACTTTTAGTGGAGCCCCTGCTCCTAGTCCATGTGGTGCTCCTGTTCTTGCTCCAGCTCCCGTTGCACCACTCGGTGGCGGCTATTCTGGTGGTGGTGGATACACCATCATCCGCTGCGGAGGCGGTGGCGGAGGTGGCGGCGGCGGCGGTGGTGGTGGATGCGGTGGAGGTGGTGGCGGTGGATACAGCAGCGGTGGTGGTGGTGGTGGATGCGGTGGAGGTGGTGGCGGCGGCGGTATGATATTAACCAACCTTTGGAAAATACAAAAAAAATTCTAGGTGCCCCAAGCACCCAAACCATCACTTTGACCCTTGGATGTGGAGGTTCATCTGGTGGATCATCTGGAGGATATTCTACTGGCCCCAGCGGTGGTGGTGGATACGCTACTGGTCCTAGCGGTGGTGGCGGATACGCTACTGGCCCTAGCGGTGGTGGCGGCGGTGGTGGATACGCTACTGGCCCTAGCGGTGGTGGCGGTGGATACGCTACTGGCCCTAGCGGTGGTGGCGGCGGCGGAGGTGGATATGCCACTGGACCTTCTGGTGGTGGCGGTGGTGGTGGTTATGCTGCTGGACCAGCTGCTAGTCAAGGATATTCTGCTCCAGCTCCAGTTGCTCAATCCTACTCTGCTCCAGCTCCATCTGGTGGAGGATACGCCCAAGGAGGTGGTGGAGGAGGTGGCGGAGGAGGTGGCGGATACGCTGCACCAGCACCTCAACAATCATACTCTGCTCCAGCTCCAGCCCCTCAACAATCATACTCTGCTCCAGCTCCAGCCCCTCAACAATCATACTCTGCTCCAGCTCCAGCCCCTCAACAATCTTATTCAGCACCAGCAGCTCCAGCCCCAGCTTCTTATGGAGCAGCCCCACAAGGCGGAGGTAAAAAATTTTAAAATTTTAATATCTAAAATACAAAATCAAGATCCTTTAAAAAACTCAAAATTGTACAATTTTGGACTTTTTCTAATTCTCCCTCAGTTAAAATTTACTCAATTTTCGTTTTTAGGCTATGCCGGAGGACATCGTGCCAAATTCGCTCGTGCCAGGCAAGTCTTAGCTAACTAAGACCCTAGAAAGAAGTTGTTATGACTTACTTATTATTGTAGTTATATGTTTGTATATTGAGACGATTGTCTGTAAATCATATGTTAAATAAACGAAGTTAAATTCAATCTTCATAATACAAATAAAACAAAAAGTTCACAGTTTTAGGGATAATGATGCTGCATAATAGCAAAATCTTGTAAAACATTTTTTAAATAATCCAAGTGAAAATAAGTGTTTAACGTTAACATGATTTTTGAACAAGGAAATTTTCGATTACTTCCAAACATGCCTCCTACCATGCATCACGTTTATAAAAACGTGCTTCAAACATGAAATGCAAATTTCCACTCCATTGCTCAAAAATTCAAAAGATCGTTTCGAAAGAAAGATAAAAACAGCTTCAACCGGTTCTCGGTACGCGTCATGATTTGTATCTCTTTCCTCTATAGATGTCTACGTGCCCGGATTTTTCTATCGAGTTCCACCGAGTTTTTACCGAATTTCGCTTGCCTTCGGAAAAAGTGCACATAGATATGCGATGCAATTTTTCCCCGCCGGCGAGATGCGCAACTGTCATGGATGCCCGCAGGCGTAAATGTGAGAAAAACGCACCTCAATAGCTAATCAACCTGGCCAAAAGGTGTGTCTGAGGTTAGCTATATAAGGGGAAATTAGCCATTTCAGATCAGTCAAGAAGTTGTCTCATCTTCAAACATGAGGACTTCTTTGGTTTTTGTAGTCGTAGTCTGCTTGGCCCTTTCTGACGCCTATATTTTCAGCAGAAGACTTAAACGTAAGGATTTTTGAACTCTTTATATAAGGCATTTTTCGCCAAAATAAATTTTATCACCCTTTGATAGTGGCAAGATACTCTCTTTACACTCAGATGATCGAGGGCAGGGCCGTAGCTACAACTAGGCCCGGGGCCACACACCAAAATTGAGAAAATTTGCCTCATGATCGCCCTTATGTTTTTGCCAAAAATTTTGAAAATTTAAAAAAATCTAATGGTCCTCCATTACGATTTTTCACCAAAATTGACCAAATTTTCCATTTTTCACCAAAAATGCCCAAAACCCGTTATATTTTCACAAAAATTTTTCATTTTCTGAGCAATTTAGTATTTTAGGAGGAGTTAGTGGTGGAGGTGGACCTTCCGGTGGCGGAGGTGGTGGCTGCGGAGGCGGCGGTGGAGGCGGAGGAGGTGGTGGTGGATATGCCACCGGCGGAGGAGGAGGTGGCGGATATGCCACCGGCGGAGGAGGTGGCGGATATGCTACCGGCGGAGGAGGTGGCGGAGGTGGTGGAGGATGTGGAGGAGGTGGTGGTGGAGGCCAAACTATGAGCTCCAGCGGTCCCATTACAATAGTCCTTACATGTGGTGGTGGTGGAGGTCAACGCTCTGGTGGCGGAGGAGGTGGCTGCGGAGGAGGCGGCGGTGGAGGATGTGGTGGTGGTGGCGGTGGATGCGGTGGAGGTGGCGGAGGATGTGGTGGTGGTGGCGGTGGCTGCGGAGGAGGCGGCGGTGGAGGATGTGGAGGAGGAGGTGGAGGATGTGGAGGAGGCGGTGGAGGATGTGGAGGTGGTGGCGGAGGATGCGGTGGAGGTGGCGGTGGAGGCTGTGGAGGTGGTGGCGGAGGATGCGGTGGAGGTGGCGGTGGATGTGGAGGAGGCAGAAGCAGTGGTGGTGGAGGATGCGGAGGTGGTGGTGGTGGCGGTGGAGGATGCGGTGGTGGTGGAGGTGGCGGATACGCTTCTGGCCCAAGTGGTGGAGGAGGCGGCGGCTGCAGTAGTGGTGGCGGCGGAGGTGGAGGATATGCTACCGGTGGAGGTGGTGGTGGAGGATATGCCACTGGAGGATCAAGCGGCGGCGGATACGCTACTGGAGGAGGCGGTGGAGGAGGTGGTGGCGGATATGCCACTGGAGGATCAAGTGGCGGCGGCGGATACGCTACTGGAGGAGGCGGTGGAGGAGGTGGTGGTGGCGGGTATGCCACCGGAGGATCAAGCGGCGGTGGTGGTGGATACGCTGCACCAGCACCAGCTCAATCCTACGCTGCTCCAGCTCCATCTGGTGGAGGGTACGCCCAAGGAGGTGGTGGAGGAGGTGGCGGAGGAGGTGGTGGATACGCTGCACCAGCACCTCAACAATCATACTCTGCTCCAGCTCCTCAACAATCATACTCTGCTCCAGCTCCTCAACAATCATACTCTGCTCCAGCTCCATCTGGAGGATACGCCCAAGGTGGTGGTGGAGGAGGTGGCGGAGGAGGTGGTGGATACTCAGCTCCCGCTGCTCCAGCTCAATCCTATTCTGCTCCAGCACCCGCTCCATCTGGTAAATTACAACCATTTAAATTCTTATTCTCATTTCTAACCACATATTTTTAGGCGGTTATGCCGGTGGTGGTGGTGGCGGCGGCGGCGGTGGTGGTGGTTATTCCGGTGGCGGCGGCGGTGGCCCTGCTCCTGGTGGCGGCGGTGGTGGTTATTCCGCTGGTGGCCCTGCTCCTGGTGGTTACGCCGGTAAAAAATAAGTCACCTTCCATACCACTCAAGCTTAAAATCCCATTTTAATATTGGGTAACCTAAGAAATATACCGGTACAATATCTGCTATATCTGTATTTTATATGAAAATTACATATGCTGTTTTTGTAAATTTCCACTAAATTGTTATGTATTTAGTGTAAAATTGAATAAATTATTAAAAGGTTATAGTTTTTGACATATGCTGACATAAAAATGAACATCACAACAAAAGCCCAACACAATAAAAAAAAATTGGCAATTTTACAATTTTTGGACAATTTTTAATTTTCACGAAAATAACCCTATAAGAGGATTTTCTATACAAGGACAACGACCTGGTGGACCTTATGGGCCAGTTGGTCAGTATCGGACAAATCCAGGCGCAGTAATTGGTTCTCAAATTGGTGGTGTTATTGGCGATATTGCCAGTAAAAAATAAGAAGCACAAAAATAACATATTTAAAAAAATTTCTGTATATATTTGAAAAATTAATGTACAAAGAACATAAAAATAACTTTTTCAATTTCATACAAGATTTTTTATTAATCTATCTTTTCGAATAAAATATAAAAATTATATACAAACCAATAAAATTCAATATAAAATTTGTTGGGCCATGTCTTATAGACAAATTACATAAATCCCCTTGACACCAACAATAACTATCTAAAAGTGATGTATCGGCTAAACAATCCAAAGGTCTTTCTGTATTCGTACAGGCAGCAACAGCAGGTGGTCGTATAGTTTGGGGGTTTGTCAAATCAAACATTCTAGAATAGCAATCTCTTATGGTCATGTAAGAAAATACTCCTAAAAAATATTTTTTTAATTCAAAAATCTCACTTTTCCTGTGAAAAATTTTAAACCTGGTCTTCCAGTAAAGTAGGGAGAAGGGTCGGCTAGAGGAGAATACCATCGCAAAATCGTAAGAGGACCCTTAGGAACTAGTATAGATTAGGTATCCCACTGAACGAGATCGAGGAATCATTTTTGGTGGGGAATGAATGACAAAAATTTGCAAAATGTCATTTTTTATTTTTTACCAGAATTATTGACAATCTCTTGCCATTTGAAGCACTGTCCATCGCAATCTACGGTAGCTCTTTCTCGAATAATCCACGTATCCACATCACAGTTATTATCGAAAAATTTAGGAAGAGCCATACGTTTTTGTGGACCTCTATTTTTATTGAGGAAATTCTAAAATTTCACATAAAAAAAATATTGTAACACTTACAATTTGCATATTTTGTGATGCGCAACTATAGCATCTGTCTAAAAGAATACTTGTTAAACCTAGGTCTGGATTTTTTATAAATGGGCTGAACTGTTGTTATAAGGATTACCCTGATTCAGGGAAAGGATGACGTATTAAAGCGAAAGTAAATAAAATTTCTATTTTCTTCGCAAAATTGTCTATTTATGTGTTTTTATGCGGGAAAACGATTTCGATTGTTAAACATTGAAAATACATTTCTGACTCAGGGAAGGATGGATGTATTGAAGCGTAAACGATCTAAATACGAATTTTCGCCTATCTATAGTTGCGGGAATCAATTGTGCACATTGGCGAGCATTGAAAACGCAACCCTTACCCTGATTCAGGGAAGTTGAGTGTATTGAAGAGAAAGTGAATTAAAATTTAATTTCCGTCGGAAAATAATCCCTAGGACTAACTTCCAGTGATCAAAATCAAAAATTCTTTCAGATCCGTATCTGAAAGAATTATCGAAGAAAAATTGAATATAAAAATTTTAAAATTCAGGTTTTAACCTCGTGGGGAAAATGGGTAAAAAAACTTAAATTATAACAATTTTTCCAAATCATCTGAATTTTTGTAATCAGGGGTTTTCGACATGAGAGACTCGATTCTGAAGGAATTTTTATATTTCGACTACTGAAAGTTACCCCCTACAAGGATAGGGATCATCCAAATATTACGTAATCATGTTGGGGGGGGGGTCGGCCCTCCTCATAAAAATTGATTACGTTAGTGCATTTTTGATGATTACGTTGGAGGGGGATAAATCACCAAAAAGTTGATTACGTAATATCTGGTTGATCCCATAACCTCTAAAAAGTCTCAAAATTGTAAGCTATTCTAATAAGGCAAAACTTACTTTTTGCACAAATTTCTTTAAAAATTAAAAAAATCAATAAATAGCACAAATACATTTTTCCTATATTAAAAAAATTCCAATAATAGTTGCACAAATTCAATACGATTCAAGTAATAGTGGTAAGGAATGCATCGGATTATTCAGGTCGAAGTCGATTCAAAACTCGGCGGGCGGTTTTGTTGACAAAACTAGCACTAGCACTATCGTCTGCGGGATTTCTCTAAGCAAGCACAGAGTCTAGTGTTACTTGCTGCGAGAAGGAAAGAGCTCTTTTTCCTGCTGGACAATAACATTTTTATTAGGGTTATGTATAAACTTCAAGAGAAATGCTTGCTAGCAGAGTTGCATGAATAAGCAAATAATTTGTGAAAGTGTATCATGTTGAGTCATGGCAAATATTTTATGGAGTATCAAATAGGAGGGGGAAGAAGTTTTTAACACTCGGATGGTCTCTCGTGCATTATATATATTTTTGGGCAACATTTTATGCTGATTACGTATCCGCAAAAATTTTTTTTAAAAAGTGCTATGCGGGTGGTCTAGGACTCCATCTTTGGAAGAATACCCACCGTTCGGATCGCTTTCGTATTTGGACCATACCTCCTCGTAAGAATTGAATTAATACCTCATCAACCACTTATTGAAAAGCTTAAAAGCTGCCCTACAACTTTTATATAGACACCAATAGCAAGTTTTCACTTCAATAAAAAGTTATACTCCAATCTTTGAAGCATACACTGATTTTTTGACCGGGTTTTGGCAAAGATCGGCATGTTTGACCCGGTTGCAGGGTTTTCAGCCAAAATGAACTTCAAAAAGTGTAGCCCAGATTCCGAGGAAAATTTTGGTATATTGCGTTTGGCTGTTTGCTAACAATTTGGTTGACTTATAGACAATTTGGTTGAGTTATTTTTATTTAAATTAAAAAAATCTTTTAAAAAATTAAAAAATGGGCTACAAATTTAAAAATACATAAAAATTTAAAAAATTTAAACAAGGCTTTAATGTTAAAAAACTGACTCGGAAGTGTTCGCGTGCATTCGGAAGAACTCGTAAGCACTCGGAAGAGCTTGGAAGCACTCGGATTCACTCAGAAGAACTCAGATGTACTCGGAAGCGCTTGAAAGAACTCATAAGCACTCGAAAGAGCTCGTAAGCACTCAGAAGCAATCGGATCAGAGCGATGATTTCGTTTGGGGTGCTCGGAGACTTATCAATCGGATCGAAAAATCTCCTCTTCCCTCCGAGCGCAACAGCGCTCGGTCCCTCAGTTTATGTGTTAATCAATTTTTGCAACAAAAATAAAAAATTGCAAAAAATCATAGGATATGGAAATTGTGGCATTTTACCATGCCAATATCATAAGTCAACGGTTGATGGTTAAATTATCATGAATTCATGCAGGGCCGAACCCAGGTTTTGGTTTCGGGGGGGGGGTCTAAGGGGAAAAATTGTTCACTTTTTGGATTTCGGGGGGATTTGAGCCTGCTTAGTCCCCCTTTCTGGATACAGCCCTGATTGGTTGATTACCATCAACTTCTTATGCTGCCATTTAACTGTAAATTTACCATAGTTATATTACCACTATCTTATGATACGGGCCCTGGTAAATTTCTTGCCTCAATTAATAACAAATGCAGATTTGAGGTTTTCTACGGAAACTTACATTTTCTAATTACATGAACGACCGTTAATTAAAAACTTGAGTTTGGAAAACATATTTGCCATGTAACCAGGTGTTTGATACTGAAGTTGAATTAAAAAATATTTTTGACAAACATTCATAAGTATTAAAAGCTCATTTAATTATCCTTCCACCCAATCTCAATTACGGTGACGGCTTATCACAAGCCACCGGAGACGCCAAAGCGGATCGACCTAGGTACTTTTATTAATCTAATATTATGTGTGTATATTCATTGCATTAACACATCATTGAGTTTAAAAAAAATTCTAATACAAGTATTCAAAATTTTTGGTGTATAAGTAATTACGTTTTTTAGAAAAATTTTTAAATAAAAAAGTTTTATTAAAAATTATGCAAGATTTTTAGAATTATAAGCAAAAAAATCAATTTTACTTATTTTTATCTACTTTAAAAAATTTTAAAATAATCATCCAAAAAATTTTAAACTTCTTGATGATAACGTCATCATGACCCCTCCCCCATCATCAACCGTCATAATTTCGCCCCCTTAACTTGATGCATAATATTTGAACGACCCCTTATGTGAGGATTCAGGTTTTTCATTGAGGATTCGTTCGTTTATCACCTCTTTCGAACACCATTGGTGTTAAAGGACCAGTCCACTTTTGAATGGACCTTGAAAATTTATTTTTATATGAAAGAGGAATTTTTGCTGATCATTTTTTGCTTTTACACTACTCCTTGAAAGTTTAATCCTTTTGAGATATTTGCATTTGAAATTTTGTTCAAAACTTTCAAACGTGTTTGTGTATTGAAACGAAGTGATTGACCCCAACCGGGTATTAGAAAATTCAAAATTTCATTTGGAAACATTGCGAATTTGTTATCAAAATTTTATTGCAAATCGATTGTACTCACGAAGAGCTATCCAACGAGTGGTCGATGTCCATATTTCGCATTTTGGGAAGCGTGTAAAAAATATTGTGCCAAAAATCGTCGAAAACTCTCCAAAAAACAAACTACTATTTTTTTTACATACTTCCCAAAATGCGAAATATGGACATCGACCACTCGTTGGATAGCTCTTCGTGAGTACAATCGATTTGCAATAAAATTTTGATAACAAACTCGCAATTTTTCCAAATGAAATTTTGAATTTTCTAATGCCCGGTCGGAGTCAATCACGTCGTTTCAATACACAAACACGTTTAAAAGTTTTGAACAAAATTTCAAATGCAAATATCTCTAAAGGGTTAAACTTTTAAGGGGTGGTGTAAAAACAAAAAATGATCAGCAAAAATTCCTCTTTCATATAAAAATAAATTTTCAAGGTCCATTCAAAAGTGGACTGGTCCTTTAATTTCCTATTCTTTTCAATTTAGAATATTTTAACAACAAGCCTTTCCAAAAATGAGTTTGATGGATTTTTTTATTCCTGCGAAAGTAATACTTACCATAATGGCCATATTTGGCATTTTTGGTAATACTTGTATAATTGTGGCGACTATGATGAACAAGTAAGTAATAAAAAAACATATTAAAGTCTTGTACGGGGTGGCGCATTAAAAAAACCGTATTTTTCGATTTTTTGAGCTATTTATTCAAAAATGTTTCGAGTTGTTCAAGTTTCACCAAAATAACCCCGTAGGGGTTTTTCTATGCAAGAAATCGATTGCACACATTTCCGAACATTGAAAATGCTTCATTGACTTTTAGCATATTTTCGCTTCAATACACACATTCATTCCTTGATTGAGGGCCGGAAAACATTTTCAATGTTCAGAAATGTGCGCAATCGATTTCTCGCATAGAAAACCCTATTGGGTTATTTTGGTGAAAATTGAAAAACTTGAAAAATGGCAAAAATTCGGTTTTTATGCGCTACCCTGTATTAGGTCATTCGGAAAATAAAAGATTTTTTAAATTCTATTTAATCTTTATAAGAAAATTGCTCCACGGAGAGTTTTCTATGCGAGAAATCGATTGCGCGCAAATTCGAAGTAGGGGCGTTCAACCTCAAGCTGGAAGTCGTACATGAAAATTGCCAAAAAACGCGGCCACGGTCATTTTTTGGGTTTAAGTGGAAAATGATAGTATCGAGAGTACTTTTTATCGCCATATCATTATAACAAGTTTTGGAGTTGGTTGTCAATGAATTGATGGGGTTTAGAAAATGGTTGAACGTCCCTAAATCCGAATCTTGAAAATGCTTCCCTGACCCTCATTCAGGATAGGCATGTGCTTATTGAAACGAAAATGAAAGTACGAAGTCACAAGATTCTGATGAAAAGAAATAAACTACTTGTTTAGAAAACTACAATATTGCTGCAATATTTTAATCGCATTCGCTGCTCTAGTGGATATATTTGGACAGTTGAGTCATTTTATTGAGCTATATTTCATGCTACAAGTGGATCCTTTAATAGAACTTTCCTCGTGTTGGTATCTAATGGCCATTCCATATTTTGGATATTTCATTGGAATCATTATGGTATTCACCATTGGTTTGGATAGACTTTTATCCATTTTAATGCCAATAAAGTATTTTTGTATGAAATTTGAAAAATGATAAATTTTAGATATCCTTCAATAAAAAAGACCCATATTGTTCTAATCATAATTTCTTGTTTGCCAATGTTCATTTTATTGTTTTTATCTTATCGAAATATGCAGTTTATGACAATTCTAAATGAGCAAAACGATAAAAACAATACAATTTTTTGCTACATTGACGCTTTAACACCAAGCAATATCAGTGCAACAAGAAGCTGGACTTTGATTGGTTTCAGTTTATTGACAATTTGTGTATACATGATAATATGGATCATCATTTTGATGAATAAACGTAAGTACCGGGAGCCGAGCGTTAGCGCGCTCATGATTTCCCTGAGAGTGACTCCGAATGACACTCCCGAGTGTACTTCTTGAAAACGGAGATAGATGGGAATCGCATAGTCTGGGAATCCAGTAAGATAACAAGGTATTGGTAGACCAAGATATCACTAGCGATAGGAATATGGAATACATTTCGTTCTTGTTAGCTCTAGAACCCAGAACCCCTAAAAATTAGGGTGGTTCTATATTTATGACCGGCAGTGTAGATTTGAAATATTCGGATTCGAAATTAAGGGCTTAAACACGAATTATATTTTAGAAGATGGCCAGAAAACTAAACAGATTATGAAATCCTTAACAGTTATTATGATTATAGTCATTTTGGGTTATCCTGTATGTTTTCTTGCCCTTTTTTTCTTTATCACAAGTTCTGTTTTATGGGAATATAGTGGATATTTACTTATTTTACAAAATATTGGTCCAAATATCAATTATTATATTTTCTTTATGTTTAGGTAATGATCTTTGATTTTTAGCCTCTTTATATAAGGGGATGTAATATTATTTTTTGGCTACCTTTGAAATCCCGGGATTTTTTGATTTAACGATTTGTAAAACACAACAAAACAGCGAACCATGTTGGCATTTTACGGACTTTTTTTCTCTTTCGGTGAAAAAAGCTATACAACTTAAAGGGGGGGGGGGTCTCATTTACCTCGGGGACTCCACTTAAGGAACACTTT
>OZJO01023636.1:0-10267 GCA_900406225.1 Acrobeloides nanus | reverse complement strand
TATCAAAGCACGTGTTTTGCACATGATTTGCTGTGGTGGTTTCTACACAAAATGCCTCAAACATAAAATACGAACACGAAATGCCTTATATGCTTAAGGCATTTTGTGTTAGGCATTTTAGATTAGTCATTTTTTGTTTGAGGCATTTTTGTTGAGGTATTTTATATTAGGTATTTTTTGTTTGAAGTATTTGTATAATAACGGCTGTGGCATAAACATAGCCTTTTCCGGAATAGATCCATTTTAAAGACTTTTTGTCGAAAAATCTGGCTTTTTGTGAAAAAATTGAAAAATAGCCCAATAGGTAGCCTAGTATATAAAGTTTTTGAATTTTGTTCAAAATTTCGATCTCCGAAGTTCGAACTCTTCCCGTTCAAGATAAATTCTACGCCACTTTCTCGCACACTATATCCACACTTGTACAAACACCCCCCGAAAATTTTAAATTTCTGGGGGTAGAAAAATATAAGGGGTACCAGACACTAGCGGGGGGAGGCGCAGTTCCATAGCCTGCGGCACAAAGTGGGTTTTGGTTTGGGGGAAGAAATCCCCAAAAATTTTCAAAAGTTACCCTTCTGTTTTTTTCAAAAATTTTGTGCAAGAACATAAGGGAACCCTTATGATTGTTTTCGATTTTTTCAACAAAAAATTCAAAAATCACCTCGATCCTCCTTATGGTTTTTTCGCCGATAGACGCGAAATTTTTTATTAAAATCCTTGAGGTAAGTTAAAAAATCAGCGTAACAGGTGAAATTTTTTTGCAAAATGCTTTTTTCTAAGCTGAAAATGCTCAGAAAATTTCGATTTTTTGTATTAACAAATGTCAAATTTGCACTTTTTGTGAAAAAATGGAAAATTTGCATGAAAAATCATGGTGGGGACCTACATACATGGGCAAGCAGAGGGGTACTGGGCCCCAAAATACGAATTGGTCCCAAAGGTTACTGTCGACCAAAAAAAACGTCGACAAGCGAAAAAGTCGAAATACGAATTCGTTCTCGATTTATGAATTCATATACGAATTTTCACAACGAATTCAGTCTGGGCGGCTTCCCAAATACGAATTGGTCCATTAATTTTTCCCCCGATACGATGAATTAGGGGGATACAGTACCCCCCCCCCGTAATTCCAAAGGCCGAAGTAGAAAAACGTTAAAAAAATTTTTGAAACACCCCCTAGGGGTAAAAATTGACGCGCTGGTGCTATTATTTTCACTCAAAAATCTTCGAAAACATATGAATTTTTGCACTTTTTTCAATAATAATCTTTATACAACTTGAGTTAACTTGTATAAAGATTATTATTGAAAAAAGTGCAAAAATTCATGTTTTCGAAGATTTGGGAGTGAAAATAATGGCACCAGCGTGTTGCGCGTCAATCTTTACCCCTAGGGGGTGTGTTTCAAAAATTTTTTAAACGTTTTTCTACTTCGGCCTTTGGAGTTACGTTAAATGCACACCACCCCTTCAGGTCGTACAGCTCCGGACTTTTAATATTTATGATTTTCTCAAATTAATTTTCTTTACCTCTGAGAATCCTGAAAATGAAGCGGCACAAGGCTACAGAAAAAGAATAGGCATAAAATACTAGCAAGAATCAAGAGTATTAAAAAAATTGCGACAATATCTTCTGGAGACATTAGTTGTTGGAAAAAATTCCAATTAACCAAAGACACTTATATTACAAGAAGAAAAAGTAAAAGTCGTTGATGAAAAATCAATGAAGTAAAAGCATGAAAAGAATTAATTATCGCCATTAGCAAAAGATTATGCTTATATACATGGTTTTTGAAACATAACAAAATTTAATCAGATGTGTACTAGGGATAAAAGCTTATAAAAAGTGACAATTCATGTCAGACCCTAAAGACCCCCCCCCCCTAAATTTAGGTGGGGGTACCTAGCATCGCGCAGCGGTTTTGGGGGGCAGCTAGCAACTCTCGGGGAGGCTAGCTAGCAAAAAGGTCTAAAAAAAGGCTAACGGCGCGCGAACCGTTAGCCTTTTTTTAGTCGTCAAAATTTTTGGTACCAAAAATTTTTCTGAACCCACCTAGCATAAAGTCGAAATTTTAGGGGGTCCTTTAGGGTATGATCGATGTCACCGGCCAGAAATATGCGAATTTTTAGTACGATAATATTTTGTTCAATGTGACAAAAAAGATAAATTTGTCATCTCGAGCAGAGGTGTAACGTAACTGGAAGAATTTCGTAATTCGTAATTTTTCGTAATCTCAAAAATTTCGTAATTTCCAAATTTGTAAATTTCATATACCGTAAATTTTCTTAAACAGAAAATACAGGATGGCGCAAAAAACCGCACTTTTGCGATTTTTCGAATTTTTTCATGAAAACAACTTTCTAGGGTAATTTTTATGCGAGAAATCGATTGCACGCATCAGAAAGGGTACAAAAATCATTTTTTACTTTTTTTAAACGTTAGTTTTAACACATTTACCATACCTCTTGCAAAATTCTCATTAAAATTCTTTATTGAATCTTAACAAAGCAAGTTCTGAAAATCTCCGAAACCATTTTGAGAGCCCTTCGACCTAAATTGATCTTGCTCGTGCAAATGAGGTACTAAGTGAAGATGTGACGCCGACATTAATGTTTGAAAAAAGTTCAAAAGAGCGATCAAAGGATATTTACAACTTTTATGGGATCTTTTAAAAATCGGGACTATGTTCAAGGACGGTAAACAATTCTAGAATAAGTGAGAAATTGCAACAAAAATTTATTTTATCGAGCATTTCCAGAAATCGAACAAATTGATGAGATGACCAAAAAAGAGTTTTCTCTGTATCATTACCCATGGTGCAGTAGCATGTATTTTACATATAGTAGTCGAAAACTAGAAATTCATTAGAACTTTTGTCACCTTCGGGATATCCATTTTGTTAGCTCTAGAGCTGTAAGAAAAGTGACAAACTTGTCACTTTTTGTGACAATTGTCACAATTTGTGACAAAAAAGTTTTTCACTTTTCTTTTTACTAAGTTTTTGCTCTTTGATAAGTTCGACAGAAAGCCAGACAACGAAGAAATTTATTATTATTTTTTAGGGCAATTACTAAAAGTAGTAGCGGTAGTAGCAGTAGTAGCGCTAAAAAAAATACAATACTTTTTTTCAGGGAAGGCTCGGATCAAAAAAACGAAGACTTAGAAACGATTCTCCATACCCGATTTGATTTATAACAAATCAAAAATTATGATCCAAAAATGTAACCCCGAAATATTATGAACATGTTCAATATATAGCGTCACAAGACTTCCGAAGCTTGGTAACGTTTACTACACGAGACCGATTGCGAAGACCTGGTGGAAATCCATTGCTTTTGGGTGAAAATAAAAGGTTAGTGCCTTGCAGTTGAGACCCCGAGAAATCCCCAAATTTTACACTTTTGCGCATGTAACATTTGCGCATTAACATTTTTGGCATTTTAGGGGATAATTATAGGGTGAGCAAAAAAAAATCATACGCATTTGTGCATGCGCAAACGCTACATACGCAAAAGTGAATGCACAAAATTTGGGATCTTTTCAATCATATTGTTTCGTGAGTAACAGATCAGGCAAACCCAACGGAATTTATGCACTTTGGCCCCCCCCCAAATTCGCATAAATCAAACATTTTGGGGGGGGGGGCGAAGTGCACCGATCAGTGGGGCCGAAGTGCATAAGTTCCAACCCAACTTAGAGTTTAATATGAGATTTATTTTTATGTCAATAATACAAATTATTCGTAAAAAATTTAATAAGACAAACAATACGGTTTATTTGAATTTAGGCGGTAAATTAAGTTTCTTTATGAACGTCTTGTAGTAGAATTTGGAGCAATCAAAAATACCAGATTGCTTCCAACTATTGTCGGTTTCGCAATACAATGAGAAATCGTCTTTTTCGAACACTCTTTAAATTCCATATGTGTCATTAAATAAATCAATACATTCAAACATCCATTCAATTCTGCTCCAAGAAGTATCAAATAACCTGCCAGAGAAAAAATCGATCCAGTAAGATTGAAATACTAAAAATATCCTTGTTTATTCGATAACGCGTTTTACGAGAACATCGAGCTTTGGCCCAAGCATGTGTGTGACTCGCGTGAGAGGGTCAAAGTCATTGTTTAATTAAGACAACCAATACGGTTTATTGAATTTAGGCGGTACATAAGTTTCTTTATGAACGTCTTGAAGTAGTCGTCGCACAGAGTGAAAAAATCATGATTTGACCTAATGTAACAGATCTATTCCCCCGCGCAACGCTGTCATTTTTAACCACCCCTCATTCAGAACTGCTCTTTACTCATTTACCATATTTAGCATTTGCAAAATAGTCGAAACCGCATAAAATATACTATAACATAGTAAAGCTATTGAAACTGAAATAAAAATTCTCCGTTGTACTTTGGAAAGTTGTTTCTGCGCATGTACTTGTTGGTTTTTCGTTTGTGCAATGTGCCTAGTGAATAATAATAGGCTTGTTAGATAAGTCGCTAAAAACTCTAATTACTGCTTGAAAAGAGATAAAATGTGCTATCCTTGACAAAAGTTAGCTTACCAAAGAAAATAATGCTAACAATGCCCGAATAGATTGCTGAAACTGGTATAAAATGTGCTCCATTAGGCGAGAAGCATGAAGAAAGCGACATAGTTTTTGAGATATCTGTCCCATAAATGAAAAGATACAACAAAAGTGATAAAACCGTAATTGTAATCATGGCATTTAGAAACACAATCTTCTAAAAAAGTGATTAAAAGATTTGACAGATATTTTTACATTGCCCTGTCTCTTAGCATATCCCACTGGAGTCAATATAGCTATTAATCTATCAATAGCTATCAGCAATCCGATTGTTTGCCCAATTTTATAACCTCCAGATATCATAAAAGTTAAGATCGTACACATAAAATAATTTAATCCTATAATCATTTTGTCCATTACATAAGAGGAAATTATTCCTTTGGCATAAGTTCCAAATCCTGAAAAATTTATTGAGCATTTCAGAATTAGCATAAAAGTCGAGGCAAATCCACTTTTAGCTTAAATAATTGGCCTGATTTAGCTCAATTGAATCTAACTTATCCAAGAATAACTCATTTAGGGAAGAAAGTACAGGGTGTCTCACGAATTTCCGACCATTTCACTAAAAAAATAAATTTGAATTTTGCTTCCAAAGTGTGAGTGCGACCACTCATTCGACAGCTCCTGTATTTCAATTTTATATGCAAAAAATTAAATTCACATCTTGTTTCTATGTCGTTAAAAATTTTTTAAATATATCGATTTTAGATAAAATTTTAGATTTTAGATAAAAATGACATTTTCTGATAAAGAAAAAGCGCATTTTGAAAATATCGGAGAAAAACGGCAATTTGTAAAAGTACGACTGCGCCGAACGGGGCACCACACGGGGCGCCGAACACCCCAAACGGGTCCCAATTAGGCCTAGGCCTAAGACCTAAGCCTAAGCCTAGGCTCAGGCCTAGGCTTAGGTTTAGGCTTAGGCTTAGGCTTAGGCCTAGGCCTAGGCCTTAAGTTTAGGCTTTAGGCTTAGGTCTTAGGCTTAGGCTTAGGCTTAGGCCTAGGCTTAGGCCTAATTGGGACCCGTTTGGGGTGTTCGGCGCCCCGTGTGGTGCCCCGTTCGGCGTGTTCGGCGCCGTTCGGCGCTGTCGTACTTTTACAAATTGCCAGAAAAACAGGTTTTTAAGAAAATTTTGAGTGGTCGCACTCACACTTTGGGAGCGAAATTCAATTTTATTTTTTTTAATGAAATGATCGGAAATTTGTGAAACACCCTGTAGATAATAATTTGACTAAAAAAGGTCAACTTATAAATTGTTCAAACTTTCAAAACATATGCTTTCAATTTACCTATCAAAACATCTGAAGCACATAAGAAAATAATTAACCAGTTACATTGAATGGCTCTCAGTTTGGGAAATTTAGCAAACAAAAATATCAAATATAAGTTACCAAGCATAGAAAATAGGCCAGATGCGATATAATAAACTCTTATAAAAGGTGAATAAAGAGGAGTATTGTATGGTGGCAAACTGTAATAAGAATTGTTCATTTTGAACAAATTTTTTATTTTATCTTAAAATGCAAAAACTGAAGCGCTTTTAAATATTACGAACGTAATAACAGAGTTTGCTATGATGTATGAAATAAGAAGAAAATGAAAACATATCACCAGAACGTTTCTATTTTGATTTTAAACATATACTAGAGTCCAATTTCGAATATATAATTTTATCTTAAAAATACGCTAAACTACAAGCAAAAATCATCCATATATAGAAGTTAATGCAAAAATTCAAAATGAGCATGGCAAGAAAATTAGTGGTTAGTAATAAATTGGATAGGAGAGTTAAACTTTAGTCATAAACTTAGGGATGTCACATGCCAAAATAGAAAAAGTGGCAAAATTCATGCCAAAACGTGTTAAAAATACGCCAATCTATGTTTACGTGGAAAAACCTTTTTAACTCAAGCTTTTTCAATCAAGGCTTGTGAATGCTTGTCCACATTCACCACATGATAGGCCATACATGCTTTGGCAAGTCTAGCTTGATATTCAATTTCCTTCTCGATTCGAGGTGTACAGTGAAATCTAGATATAGCGCCCCTAGGGGGAGGTGCATTTTTGTTGTCAATTTTTGAAAATGTGATTTTAATGCAAATGATGTAAAAAAAATATTTTTTTGGAATCTACACTACAAAATTGTGGAGAAAATGTGGTTAACTCATCAAAATAGCCTTAAAAATGGCTAAAATACAAAAAAGCTCAAAAATGACCAAAAAATTTCGTTCATTTTTGGAGTTTCCATAGCCGATTCTTAAAGAAAATTGTAGTTAACGACCTCAAATAGTGTACAACATAACCGAGATACAAAAAAATCGAGTTTTTCTAATGGAAATTCTCCTAATCGAAGGAGGAGCGCTATATCGAGAGAGCGCTTTATCGAGGTTTCACTGTACCTGACATAAACGCTTCCAAAGGTCTGTTTTTTGTCACGCTCATTAATGCGATCTTGATGTTTCTTTGTCTTTAAGTGACAGAACCGGGGAACCGAGCGCTTCGCGCCCGGAGGAGAAAAGAAATTATATTTATTATAGTTTTAGCGGTCAGGCAAAAAAGTTATATACAGAATAGCCAAATGGACAAAGAAGCTACCCGTTTGATCTGGCAGATTAAGCAACGTTGGCCCCTCAGGTTCAAAAAGTTTGATGTTCACAAAAATTTCTTTTAGAAACAATGGCCTTGGCCCTAGCTTTGGCATTGGGATTTTTTGTTTATAGGCAAAATACAATTGGTATACCCATGTGACGGAATAGTTTTAGTGTCATTTTAAAACTTCGGCCCGGTCCTTTTAATGACACCAAAACCATTCCATATTGATAAATGACGTAAAAGATATGGATGAAACATGAAAGACTATTTCGTAAAGGAGGTACGTTATTAAGACCACCCTGTATCGTTGTTCTTGTTTAATTGTATATTTAAATGTTATATAGCCATTTACTCATGTGTCGTTTGAGTTTTGAATTCAAAGAATGTCAGCCTACTAATTAGACAAGCTTTTTCTTAAGTTTTTGGTTGTTGATAATTTATGGATCTCGGATTAAACCACGCCGAGAACATGGAAATATAGATAATTTTTGAAATTGGGCAAAAGTTTTCGGACCCGACCGGGATTCGAACCCGGACCTCCTGGCTACCATCCAAGAGCACTACCATTGTGCTAGAGTCTATTTCCAGCCACAATCGCAAAAAAGTTCCCCGACCCCTGTAAAGAGTGATCCCGTCCGATCTGGCAAGTTAAGCAACTTGGGCCCGCTGGTTCGATCCCCGAGGGTACTTTTTGAAGTTACAATCAAGAAGTTACAAAAAAATACTTTTAAAGTTACAAGAAAAAACTAGAGCCTTTCTAAAGCCTAATGGGGGGTATACTTACTGGATTTTATGGTCCCGAAAAAATTCGAGCAACTTTTTTCCCATGTCCCACTTTTTCCCATGTCCCAACTTTTTCCCAAAGCCTAAGGCCTAAAGCCTAAAAAACTGGAAATTTGTTATAAAACGATCTTTTTTATAAAGTTACAAAAATATACTTTTGAAGTTACATTAAAATACTTTTGAAGTTACAAGAAAATACTTATGCCCTTTAGAAATAACATTGGTTTCGGATGAAACCTCTTCCCTGCCGAGATCCAGCATGGGTTGAATTCATTTAGTCGGTTGTATTTTGTATGAGGAAGTGAACTACATCTGGGCAAAAAATGGGGAAGTACTTTACAGTAGCTTAAAAGATAGAGCATTTTTTGTGAAATTTTTAGGGTCAAAAATCGTTTTTCCTGATCTAAGTATGGATTCCTGAGGTTGCTGATTGTCGTTTTTGGCACTTTTGTGTTCAAATCGAGGTCGAGGAATCGATTGGCGTCGGTTTTATCCAAATTGGAGTCGATTTTTTGATCCCCTACCCCCAGGTCCACAGGGGTGATGCTTCAGAATTTTTCTCTCGATTCTATGATCAGGGACCAATATCCTATCAATTTTATCGGACACAGAAAAATATCTGACCCTTGGCCCGCAACGATTGTACCAACGGGTGAAAAATTGAAAACATTTTAACACTCGAATTGTCAAGCGCGCCAAACGTTCATTTTGGTGCAGTTTTTTGCGCTGAATACGATGCTGCAAAAATTTCTAAAAAACTCACTTTAGGTAGGTCTAGAGCCCCATCTTTACAGATACCTTTTTAGAAAAATATCTTTTTAGTATTTTGAGCATATCTCCTCGTAGGAATTGTTTTGAGAGATGGTTGTTCACTCATTTGAAAGGTAAGAATCTGTCCTACAACTTTTATCAAACACCTCTAGAAAGTTTTCGCTTCAATAAAAAGTTATACTCAAATCTTTGAGACATACCCTGATTTCATTACCGGGTTTGAATATAACTTTTTATTGAAGCAAAAACTTTCTATCTCTCAAAACAATTCCTACGAGGAGATATGCTCAAAATACTAAAAAGATATTTTTCTAAAAAGGTATCTATAAAGATGGGGCTCTAGACTAGACCCACCTAAAGTGAGTTTTTAAAATTTTTGCAGCATCGTGTTCAGCGCAAAAAAACTGCACCAAAATGAACGTTTGGCGCGCTTGACAATTTGAGTGTTAAAATAAATGTTCTCGGTTGAAAAAAATCGATTTATTGAAAAAAACGAAATTTTGGATAGAAATTGAAAAAAATCTGAAAATTTGAAAAAATTCGAAAAAATTTTTGGCACCAAAACGAAGCCGTAGGGCCGAGTCCTTGAGCGCCTTCATCGCTCGGTCTCCCGGTTCTATAAATAATTTTGCCAAATTCATAGACCTATAAGGAAGTTATAATAATCTTCAAAAACTAGTAATTTTCATCCATTTTAATTAATGTCATCAGTATAATTTTGCAAATCAAAAACATGTTTCTTAAATTTGTGAGAAATGTACACGAAAGGTATTGGCTTAATTACATATCTTTATCTTGTGATTATGACATAATCACAATTAATGTAAAATCAAATCGCGGAAGCAAATTTTAGCAATAGAGAACCAAAGATTAAATAATTTTATTTTAAGCGTTATGATACAAAAAATGCCTCAATTTATTTTAATTATTGACAATACTTATATTTGGCCTTTGGAAAAGATTTTTTTCTTGTGCCATATGAATGACATTCGATGAGTTTATTCTCCCAGCACATTTAATAATAAATAGTTTCGAGCAATTCCTAAACTCTTGATGTTTAAGGACATAAATTAAAACATTCAAGCATCCATTGAATGGTACGCCATAATTGATCAAAGATGTTGAACAATTTTTTATCCATCCAGAAATGTTGAAATACTAAAAGAAAAAATTCATAATTTACACGAAAATACATACGTAACAAAGCATGTACATAATTGTGGGGATTCCATAGAAGATACTATAGCAAAGCAACGCAGATGAAACGGTGATAAAAACTTTTTGCTGCACTTTCGAAATTTCCTTTTGCATATGCCCTTGCTTTTTCTTGGTGGCATATAAATAACGAAATAATATGACTACGCTGGAGAAGTAAAACCCTAAAATGTGATATCTATTATCCTGCAGCACAAATACAGAGTCATAATTGTCAGACCATTTCAGAACGCTAGGGTATCATACATGGGCAAGGGGGGTAGGTCGAAAACCCAAATGCGATACGTTTGTCGACCAAAAAAAAAAACGTCGCAGGTACAATT
>OZJO01023630.1:0-12869 GCA_900406225.1 Acrobeloides nanus | reverse complement strand
TTGGGGGGGGGGGGGGGGGGGGGGTCAGGTCCAGACAAGATTATTCCAGCTCTTTATGATGGAGCGAAGTGGGGGAGGGGGTAAGGGATAGTTGTGTAGGGAAAGGAGTCAAGCATATGCCCATCCTCCCCCATCACGAGAGAAAATTTCCCATGTACATCTTTTTCTCAAATATAAACAATTGTCAAAAAATTCAAAAAGTCTGAAGGTCAAAACCCCAATCAAACATATGAGAAAATGTTATTTGTCACACACAAATATGGGCGTTTAGCGCAATTATAAATTAGAAATCGCTGAAATTAATCTTGATTCCCAAGAGATGATTTAAAATAGTAAAAAATGTGAACAAGGGCACTTTTTCCTTTAAAAATGTCCTTGGCCAAAAATTTTCAAAAATACGTACAAAAGAGCGTATTCTTCTCAAAGTAGGCATTAGAGTAGAAAAATTTAACAATAAACAAAAATTTTGAGAAGGAGAAAGTTTTTAACGAAACGGAACTAAATCACAAAACAACCTAATTAGACAAAATTAACTTTTACGGGTCATGTTGGATTTAACAGATTTGGTCTATTTTTGATTAATTTTACTCTCGTTCTGCACTTACATTATGCAGCCTCTTTTTACACTCTTCATTGACGAAAACTTTTTCTTCTTTCTTTTCGTCTTCACTTTCATCCTGTGCTATGTGGTAATGATTTTCAGTGTCAGAATTTTGGTCATTTTCTGAATCTTGGATTTGTTGAATTTCATTATTAATCCGTTCAGCTTCTTCTTCATAGAATTTTTCATAATTTCTAAAAATTTTGATGAAATTTGATGACATGAAGGGATAATGTTTACTTATATCCTTCGTAGAGAGATTGAAAAAGTTGAGCAATACGATCAGAATTTTTCATTCAGGTCAAAATTTGAATATAGATGTAGAAAATTATAATAGAATGGATGGTGGAATGTTTACCTAAAATAAAAATGATGAAATTTTTAACCAAAATAACAATTTAACCATGCCCGTAGGGCCATGTACCGTTTGTCTTTCTTCAAAAATTTCAAATTTTTGATCAAATTTTCAAGTTTTTTTGCCATTTTCGGCAATTTTTGACTAATTTTAATTTTTGGTGTTTACAAGTTTTCGTCCAGCTCACGTAATAAGTTAGGTCTTTTTCAGAGATTCGCAGCGCTGCGTGCTGCGAATCTCTGAAAAAACATAAAAAATCTACATACATGGCGTACCAAAAATCCGAAAAGATGAAGTCAAGGGTCAAAACTTTTAAAATGTCGTCAATCAACTCAGCTCACCGAGCACTTCAAAACGAGTACCATATCATGGGGTTTTGTGGAGTTTGCCAATGACCGAGTGGCTAAAGCAATAGACCTTCATTCAAAGGGTGCGAATTCGATTCCGTTCCCAAAGATCAGTCTTTTATTTTATTGTCAAAAATCATACAAAATTTTGCATATCCACACTTTTATGAATCTCAAAAAAAGTTATTTTTCAAGTTTTCTAAAAGTTTTCATGGAAAAATAATAGCGTCATCGTGTTCCCCACATAAAAATATGGATATGCAAAAATTGATATGATTTTTGACAACAAAATAAAAAAACTGACTTTTGAGATCGAACCCGTGCCCTTTGAGTGAAAGCCAAGTGCTTTAGCTACTCGGCTATGGGCAAAATCCACGAACCCCATGATATGGTACTCGTTTTGAAGCGCTCGGCGAGCTGAGCCGATTGGTGACATTTTTTAAACTTTTGACCCTTGCCTTCACCTTTTTGAATTTTTTGTACGCTGTGCATAATGACCCCCACGCAGAATATTACAAAAAAGTTGAAATCCTCACGCAAAGCTCCCTCTTTCCTTTAAATTACCTCCCCTACCACGCGAAAATTGACAACAACATAAGACCACAGCGCACCGTTTCTAAAATTGGCACCCCCTCTCTTCACATATAAGAGAGACTCTTATGTAATTTTTGTCCGGCCTTCAAGTTGCCAAAACATAAGGATGAGTTTATGCTTTTTTCGGACTTTTGGTCAGCTATGGGGGGGGGGGAGTACGTACCCAAAGTACCACCTTGCCATCGACACTGACTCTCCTTCCAATAGATTACGTAATAATCTAATTTAAAAAAGAAAACAACTTCTTGTCTTTTGATTTTTAGGGCGACTAATCGACAAATTTTGGTCAAATTTCCAAATAGACTTAAACATTTAGTCCCTATATGGTGAATCATTTATGTCAGACGATCATCTCGAAACGCCCTTTTTGAATCATATTCTCACAATATTCATTTTTTACTTTTTTTTTCCTTTTCCGGACCATAAGTAAACAATAAAAGCTTCTATTTTTGGTTAAATTTTAAAAAAAGTTTATATTATTTAAAAAATTGAAATGAGTATTATTAAGAGTAACGAAAATGGTGTGTAATAAGAGAAGGCAAACGGTAAAAAAATTAGAACACAAAGCTTAATGGGCCGAAAGCCGAAGAAAACAAACAAAGATGTTACAAAAATTTGTTCGGAAGGGAAAGGAGGAGAAAGCGAAGAGGATTTTGAAAAATCGAACAAAAAATGTTTATCTAAAGCGTCAAATGTTAATGGATTGAAGCTAAGATGACGCAATGACAGAAAAAAGAAAAATTGCAAAAATGAAATTTATCGGAAAAAGTATATAAGGAAAAAAATATATTTCCCTCCCTCTCCATGCCTATGTCCCCCTTATATGTATATACATGAGCATGGAGAGGGAGGGAACTCCAGATGAAAATGATACCTGCCACCAGGCCCGTAGGAAAGGGGTTCGTTTCGGGGACGGCTTCCGAAAAGGACCTCGATTCATAATGGTTCCCCTTGTTTAAAAAAATAAGGGGAACCATTAGATGCTGCTGCAAAAGTCTCTAGAGATGTTACTGCAAAGATTACCCCCTTTAAGAAATTTTTCGAAAATTTGCCACAAATGTCCATTTTCGGTTTGGGGGGGGGGGCATGGCCCCCGCTGGCTCTTCCACTGCCTGCGATCGAAGAGATACTGACGACCAAAAAAGATCTTTGACTGGCCGAATGCCTGGCGATGAGGAGGTACTCCCATAATTTTTAGTCTGGTGACGGAGTTGCTTGGGGGACTCCGTCATCAGGCTAAAAGGAGGCTTCCCTTGCCGTGTGAAGGAGAACATTAGGGAAAAATATTTTCAAATTCCGAGTAGGGTCTAAGGCCCTGCGATTACCTGTTGTCTATGGAATTTGTCATGAAAGAAGGTGAAGAACGTATTTAAAAAAAACAATACAACAATTTTGAATTTTAAAAATTTATTAGAGCAAGAAATAAGCTACAATACGTCATTTAAATTACATAACACCATGGAAGACCTTGATCTCCATTATTTCTCCAAAAACACCAAAAATTCCAATCGGTTTTATGTTATAATCCCATAATCTCATCCCAACAAATTATTTGTTTTATTGCGCGAAAAATTTTTCCTCCAGTTGATTATCCTATGCATAGACTTTTTTGCACATTCCTCCACAAATGAATGAAAACTATTCAATTTATGTGATACTCTTGTGGTTCTATTCTCAATTGACGACTTCTTATGATTGATGGTTTCAATGAGCCATAAAAATTGCCGCCAGCCATAAAACTTTTAGTCCGGATTCAACGAAGTATTTTATATGCATGCGAATAATGCGCATGATTTTTCAAATATGCCGTTGGAAGGTCTAGTTTTGTGGANTCACGTAAAACACATAAACAAATATCAAAATCAACCTAATATCAATATTGACATTCATAGCCGTCGTTTATTAAAGATTTTTGAAGGACCCACATATGTTTCAAATGTCCAGAAATTGTGATCCCAATCTTCAAAATAAAGACCCATTTTTTAAGGAAGTGAGATTTTTTCATAATTCTTTTTTTTATTTTGTTCTTAAATATAAAAGAAAAAATTGGTGTCATTTCGGATAACAAAAACATGGGTGAAAATTTTTTATGGCTATTTTACTTTTCTTGAGTGGGGTCAGACTTTTTGCACATCTGAACACATGTGCCCCCCCCTTCTATTCTGCCGACGCGCGCTGCACATCGACTCGGCGCTACCTCCTCCTCTCCCTTCCTCAGGCGCTACGCGATAAAATTGTACCACTCTTTACCAACTCGTGCACGTGTGCCTCCCACACTCCATCACAAATTGGTCGTAGGTAGGGGATACACCTTCAGGTATAGCTGTATCCAGTGGGGGGGGGGGGGGAATGGATCTCAGACCACAGATTAAAAAACCCATGGTCTTTTTTCGAGATTCGCTGCGCGCAGTGATGCAATCAGGTGGAAATCAGCGCTGTGCGCAACCACATAAGGATAAACGGCGTTGGTTGTACTGTTTCGTGCTGTGCGCAGCGCTGTGAATCTCGGAAAAAGAACCCCAATATGAAAAAACATAAGAACCCTCTCAGCAGTGCTAGCATTTAAAAAAAATAAAATAATAATAACTGCTTGAAAAAAAGTTCCCAAGCACACAAAAATCTCCAAAAACGATCATAAAACTGTCTCAACAAACACTTTATTCAAAAAGAATCATTTTTACAAGAACATGTCTTTAAATGTTTTACAAACCAGTGGTCATTTCCCATAGAATTTCTCATACAAAGTGAATCATTCTCCTTTTTCCTCCCGGACGAAAATAATCACAATCGCTTTATGAATTTCTATTACAACTTTTTGTTTAAAATAGAGATTGGATAGAAACAGCATGAGCTTTTAGAAAAACATTAAAAAAGAAAAAGAATAGAATAAGATTAGAAAATTCGATTAAAATCTGCATGTAGATCTTTCAGGAAGTGCACATCTGCATTTAATGTTTAGACAAATTTTTGAAAAATGTTACATGCACTATTCTCTCTTCCTCGATAGTAGCAGTAGCACAATAATTACAGCTAGAAAAAAGTTTAGAAATGGACGTTATGTCCTTGAGGATGGGGAAAGAGACCCATTGATACGGATGATCATGAGAAATTTTGGAGCTAGTAAACCTGGGGGGCCCCATTGTTCATGAATCCAAAGGTCGAAATAAAATTTTCTAAAAATTTTATAAAATGACACCCCATAGGGGTAAAATTTGACGAGAAACACGATGGTGGCATTATGTCCGCTTCAAAATAATCGAAAATGGTCGAAAATTTGTATTTTTTCAATTTTTATGTAACCAAAACGGTAAACAAAACAGAACAAATAGTAAAATAACATTTTAACCATCAACCGGGTAATGCGGAAATAATGCCACCATCGTGTTCCTCGTCAAATTTTACCCCTAGGGGGTGTCATTTTATAAAATTTTTAGAAAATTTTATTTCGACCTTTGGACTCATGAACAATGGAGACCCCAGGTTTACTAGCTCCGAAATTTTTAACAAATCAATAATAAAAATGTTAATTTGTTTAACAAAGGCTATAAATTATAAATAGAAGAGAATTTATAAATCATTTCACTCAGACCCTTGGGCTCTACGCATAGTTTAGTTTTTAGCCGGTAAATGTTAAAACTTTATTTTTTATGTTCATTCATCTGTCCAGCCAAGAATTTAGAAACTCCAAAGCGGGGTGCTAGTCGAGAATAGGTATCCAATGAAATTTTTATGTATCCAATGAAAAAAATTCAAATTTTTAGGCATAGATTTAGGCCTAAGTTTAGGCCTAAGCCTAGGCCTATTCCTAAACCTAGGCTTATGCCTAAGCCTATGCTTAGGCCTATGTCTAAGCCTATTCCTAAGCCTAGACTTATGCCTAAGTTTAGGCCTAAGTCTGTGCCTAAGCCTAGGCCTAAGCCTAGGACTATTCCTAAGCCTATTCCTAAACCTAGGCTTATGCCTAAGCCTATGCTTAGGCCTATACCTAAGCCTATGCCTAAGCCTATTCCTAAGCCTATTCCTAAACCTAGGCTTATGCCTAAGCCTATGCTTAGGCCTATGCCTAAGCCTATTCCTAAGCCTATGCTTAGGCCTATGTCTAAGCCTATTCCTAAGCCAAGGCTTAAGTCACTTCAAAAACTTTTTGCCAGCTTACTCATCCTTTCATCTTCAATCTTGACATTTTTCCAAGTGACAAAAATAAACACACAAAAGAATTTATGCATGAATGTTTTCGAGCTCCTGAGAAAGCTCGTTTTCATTCATTTGGATTCATAAAAATCTTAAAATTTTCTCTTCAACCATTCTTCAAATTCAATAGCGGATATTATTGTACAACTAAAAAAAACATTTGTTTCGGTGGCCTTTTCTTTTTATTCAATCCAAACATGCAAATTATCGTTAGAATGTCAGCAAATAAGAGCACATTTCAGGTGAAAATGACCTGGGAAATGGTCGAAAGGATTGTGAATCTAGTAATTTTAGTGGATATATGTTTCCTGAAAATATTTTGAATTTCAACAAATTATCAAAAAAATTTTTTTCACTAATTTAATTTTAAGAAACAGCGCAAGCAAAAATTTTTATACGCCTTAATTTTAAGGAGAAACTGTTTAGAAAATTACGATTTGGATAATGATGACCAATTCTCAAAAAATTTCTGAGAGCACTTAAAGTTGAAATCAGTTTTAATCCGTTCCATGAATGTCTAAATTTTTGTACGGATTAAACATTACGGGAGATTAGTAACGAGCGAAAAGTTGTCATCCCAAAATCCTCAAATGAATTTTGAGATAGAAAAACAGTTAAGAGACACTTTTTTGAGAAGTCGAAGATGGGCAATATAGGTTCGATTGACTTTCAAACATAACTAATTTTTAAGGAGGCAATGAGAAAACATTTTTAAAAATGTTTCTGATCAAACCGAGCAGCACGAAAAATACTTTATCTCGTCCGAAGTTGAGTAACTTCCATTTTCAGCTATTTTTTGAAATGTCACATGTGGAAAAATCCATGAAAATCGTTGAGCTGAATCGAAAAATGCTATAGATCGATCTATTTTGCGATGGGGAACATTTTTAACAGTTTTTAAAAGAATCTGAAAAACTTCATTTTGTCGATCTAGATTTTTTTTTAAACCTGCTAAAAATGTTCCCCATCGCAAAATACATCGATCTATAGCATTTTTTCAATTCAGATCAACGATTTTCATAGATTTTTCCACATATTTTGCAGTTTTTCATTTTGCAGAAAGAAAAATAGGCCCTCCCCCTTGCCTACGCCACTGCGAGGGGGATCGCATAATTTTCGTAGTTGCCCTTTTACCACATATTTTCAGTTTTTACCCCCTCAAAAATTTTTGGAAATTATGGACACCCATTGAAACTAGGGATGTTACACTCATTTTAGAAAAGGAGACAACAAATCACCAACAGGGAGGCAAAAAGAACCCCCAAGTGTTAAAAAGGAGGAAAAGCCTCCTTGTTGACATCCTAACTCCAGGAAGAAAGGAAGCAGAGAGGAGAAGTGTCAAAAAGGAGGATTTTCTTCTTTTTAGGAGGCGTTGTAACATCCCTACCCCCAACCCAGGTATGACTGCAGGGCTGTGTCGGAACAGGCCCAAGGACCGGAACAGGATACGGAAGTAAAACCTACAAAGAGTGATTTTTATGCATTTACGGAACAACATTAGCAAGAATTTGATAAATCTGATAACAACAGCTATTTACCCTCAAGGGTTTGAACAAATGGAATCATATAAAAAAGCGTATAAAATGTAGGGTTTTTTGTAGGCAGCGTATGGTACTGGAACAGAACAGCAAACATGGCCGGAAAAGTTTTACCATAAAATTTTGTATATTCAGCTTCGCCCTTAGATAAAAAATTGCACCATCATAAAAAAATGATATGGACATCTACCCCCATAACAATTTCTGCTTCGTCACATTAACGCGACTAAACATGTTTAACCACAGAAGTTCACATTTCTTCCGATTAGTACAAGCTTTACAGCTTAGTTTCAAAAATCTCAAATTTACGGTCGCGCCGATTTCAAGGTTGACCGCGTCAACGCAAATCTACGAGAAAAGAAAACGAAAGAAGAAGATGCAGAAAAAGCAGCCATGTGGACAGTGGTCAAATTGGCGTGGCTTTCTTATTCTAATCTGTTCGACCAGAAAGAATTGGAACATCGCAGAAACCACTTCAAACTAAACACCCACACCCGCAAGCAACTTCATACAACATAACAGAATTTGGAGAGAGCATTGAGACGAAATCAGGCTCGATTTTGAATGAGTTAATGGTGGAAATGCTCGAAAATGGTTTCTGCTTCCTGCTCGGCTAAAGAGCTTTACAAATAGATATATTATTGTTAAAAGATGAATGAATGGTTTTTAAAGTGGTTTTGTTTTAAAAAATCGCAAAAAGTGTACAAAAGATCACGACACAAGACAAAATAATAAAAAATGTTTCCAGGTTTTAGCGTAGTTTCAGATGGCAGATGGGGTAGCACATGTCTTTCAATTTCTGAAAAAATTTTCAGTTGGATATAAGGGGTATATATATGAAAAAGGGTACTGATCCCCCATGAAGAAAATCCTAAAAATGGTGATACCCCACGCAAGACTTCCCCTCCTCCATTTGAATCATCCGCAAAAAAAGTTGGCAAAAACATAAGAAACCGAATCTCCCACTCGCACAGTTTCCAAATTTGGCACCCACTCTCTTCAAGTATGAGGGGGTAGCATATATCTTTAATAAAAATTTTGGTATTTTTGGATTAGCGACCCAAAATGGCAGGGTTCAAAATCCGGAAAAAAGTTTTATATTTTTCTACAAATGACCCCTATAGGGGTTTTTCTATGCGGCGAATCGAATGCGTGCATTCCCGATTTGTGCAATGCCTCCTTTACCTTGATTCAGGATCAGTGTATTGAAGCGAAAATCAAAACTTTTAGTTTTTTATGTAAAAACTGGGCGTTTCTGGAGTTTTTCGAATTTTCATCTCCGAATTCAACTGGTGCGAACGTGACTCCAAACATTGTAGAAAAAAAGGCACCCCCCTTAATAAAAACAGCTCAGCAGGACAAGTTTTTTGTTGAAAACTGCTTATTTTTAGCAAATCTATAAGGTGGTTCAGTGAATTAGTCGTTTCAAAACCAAATTTCAAAATCCACAAAAAGCAAGGAAATGATGAATTTTCGGCTAAACTAAATTTAGAATGTTTCATTCGGCCCATTTCATGCCCTAAACTCGTCTAGTAATAGAACAACAGTTGCCATGGATACAAAGTATGGATATACCCTTTTAATTCGACCAGATTTTGGAAGAAAAGCAGATTTGGAAAGATCGACATGATTATAAACACCACTTAAAAATATTAAATTAAAGCATACATGAAAAGAGGGATCACTAATTTTGGAAACTGTGCGTGGGGGGGGGGGGGACAAATTAGTGCCCCCTATCTATGTATGAAATTAGTGCCCCCTATCCATGTAAAGGACCGCTGAACTTTTGAATGGACCTTGAGAATTTATTTCTAAAAGAGAAATTTTTACTGATCATTTTTTGTTTTTATGGCATCTCTAAATGATCGGTAAAAATTCCTCTTTCTTTTAAAAATAAATTTTAAAGGCCCGTCCAAACGTTCAGTGGTCCTTTAAAGTATAGTCCAATATAAAAAATATCCAAAACCCTTTCTTTTTATACTAAAAAACGAGCGCGGACGATCACAAAAGCTGATTAAGGTGCGAAATTCTCGAGTGCATACTAGTGTCATCTCCTCTTTTTAACGTCCAAATAAGAATGAAATTCTATTTGACAGCTATTAGACAAACCTCCGCTGAGTTCATGTTTATTTTTGGTCAAATTAAATGACTACCGAAAAAGCTGAGAAAGACGGAAAAATATAATCTCATATGTTAAAGAATTTTTTGAATTTATCAGATCAAACAATTTGACAAAGAAATAAATTTAAAAAATTAAAGAAAAGATTACACAAGGTAGAAAATATCAAAAAAATACTACAAATAAAATTATGAAGCCGATTCAGGGCTGTAGAAAATAATAAATTCATTGTGGAAGTAAGAATTCTCATCCCCCAGGACCTATTATTTTTTTCACCAGAAATCGATTGCATATTGCCAGGATTGCCACATGATTTTTTGCAAAATATGGAAGGTGAATAGGGAAGACGAATTCAAAGGCATTTTTCAATCTGACCTTAGAGAGTAACTCTACCGCAAGGGATAAAAAACTAGGGCCAAAATATGCGAATTTTCAAAAATGTTTCCAAATCGGCTAATTTTTGTACGCAGGAGTTTTTGTGTATGGGGAACGAATCTGAAGGAATTTTTGAATTTTTACCTCAGGGGGTACTCCCCCCCCCCTAAGAGATAAAAACCTCTCAGAAAATTACGATTTTTTGTGAAAAAATGGCAAATTTGGACATTTCTGAAAAATGGGTATGGATTTTTTAACAATTTTTGTTTAAAAATTATAATGGGAGATACCCTCACTCGAGAGGGTTCCCCCTAATTTTTGGCCGATGAATGAGTGGGTTAGGATGGGGAGGCCCACTTGTCCACTTATGGGGCACTTTCCCAAAAGGCTGATTTTTCCCAAAAACAAGTGGGGACAATTAGGGATTTTTTGAAAATTTCGGCTTACTAGGGGGACACCTGCTCCTTGTCTACTCAACTGGCCAAGAAATACTGTTGATTTTTCCTCTCGCGGATTTTTCCTGAATACGCTACACTCAATGGCATTTTTTGGGCAATAGGAACGAATGCACCGCACACAAAAAAGAGGAATGAGCGCACAGTTTTTTGTTTTTGAAATAATTCAAAATTGACGTGGCGAATTCCGATGATTTTGGTGTCATTTTGAAGCTGGCAATCGTAGCAATCCAACGACACCAAGATCATGGCATATCTCTTTATGGTTGGTGAGGTATTTGATAAAAAGTAAAAAATGTCGATTTTTTAGAATTTTTGTCCGAAAATCGACATTCTTTACATTTTACCAAATATCTCAGCAACCATAAAGAGATATGCCATGATCTTGGCGTCTTTGGATTGCTACGATTGCCAGCTTTAAAATGACACCAAAATCATTGGAATTCGCCACGTCAATTTGGAATTATTTCAAAAACAAAAAACTGTGCGCTCATTCCTCTTTTTTGTGTGCGGTGCATTCGTTCCTATTGCCATTTTTTGCTTGAAATTATTGCGCTGATCCTGCCCTGCACACTTTTTATGCTCAGTGGTAATCTTAAACAGTTTTCCATTATATTCTATTTTATTCTCATTCTTTACTTTTATGATCATATCATTTTTGCGCATATTCTTTAAAATGTTTCAGCGTAAAATGACAATTCGTAAAGAAAATTCTTATGATGAAAGCGTCGCGTTTGATTACTTTGTTGAACTCAGTTATAGCGAATTTATTAAAAATAATTCAAATTTCGACATTAGCAAAGAATCATTGATCGAAATTTGTGAAAAAGTTTGGCAGGTTCGTTGCCTTCAAACTCATAGATAGTTCTGATTTTTTTAAATCAAATTTATATGGGTAGATAACATAGATGGGCAAGGGGTGGCACCCCCTGACCGACTCATTCAAAATGGAAAAATTAAGGAGGGACCGCCTCAAATTTGAGTTGGATTCTTAAATAAGGATGCCTTCAAACTCCGTTCAAACCGAGTCGTAGATTTTTACGTACCCCCTTCTTGCCCATCTATAGTAGATAAAATGGAAAATTCAATTTCTTTAAAAATTCTCAAAATTTTATTTTTCTGAAAATTGTTTAAAATCTATAGGTAATTGTAAAGTGTCAAATACCATTTGTCTTCATCCCTTTTAGTCTAAATCCGCTGATGTTAAAGAATTCTTATATAATCAAGCTGTCGAAAAGGAGTCACGTGAAACAATTGTTGATGAAAATTCAGGGTTAGTTTTTAGGATTAATTTTTAGTACCGGAAGCCGAGCGATAACGCACTTGGAGGGGGGAAAAGTAGGGAATCTCCGAGCGTTTATAGTACCTCCAGGTTTATGCTTTATTATTTTTGTACCCCATAGTCAGGGTGACCATTTTGTCCTTTTTAAAGAGCATATACTTAAAATAGTCATAACTCAAAGAGGAAAAAGATTTTCCTATAATTTTTTAAATAAAGCAAATCCTTTTTACTTTATTCCTACAGGTGCAGCATTCCATTATTATAACATCATGATAACAAGGTATTAGTAGACCAAGATATCACTTACGATAGGAATATGGAATACGTTTATTATCGACGTTTCGTCGCATAACGACTTCTACTGTATTCTCATACTATGCGATTCCTATCTATCTTCGCTTTTAAGAAGTTTATAACATCATGATTCGCTCGGAGATTCCTTACTTCTCCCTTTCGAGTAGGCTTGGTACTTTTTATGCTTTTTTTACTGCATTCTTTTTTCTTTGCTTCTGTTTAATTTCAAAAAACTTATTTACTAAAAAGAAAATTTTTATTCTGTATCCATTTGAAAAGAAGCTTTATGCTCATCTAAAATGCGTTTTTTTCTGTTTTTAAATAATATTCACATTTTAGTCCAAAAATGCGAATTAAAACTAAGAGAGACCCGCTTTTTGACGAAATTTCCGAAGAGCTCAAACGTTTGGCGTTATTTACATGTTGTAATAAATGTGCCTGTGTTGGTTGGAAACGTCCACATGCGAATGATTCTGCTGTTTTTGACTCAGATTATACGTGGATTGATGATATTGATCGAGATACAGAGTGTGGACGTTGCTGTCATAGCTTAGGTCAGTTTATAAAGTCCAAAAAATTTTAGTTTTTTTAATTTTTCAGAAAATCATTTGGAACATGCTATAAACTTGTCAGATGATGAGAAGTCGAAAAAATTGCAAATGATTAATGATGTTAAGAAGTTATATGAAAGATTATCTGGAGATGAGCCAAAAGATGT
>OZJO01023627.1:0-12481 GCA_900406225.1 Acrobeloides nanus | reverse complement strand
TGGTCATAACTTTAAAACGGAATTTTTTCAGAATTTCTCGTCAACGCGAAAAATGTTCCTCGTGAAAAGTTAGGGGGTAGGTGGGGGTACTAGGGGGAGGAATGGAGGCCTGAAACGTTAACCTGTTCAAGTTATAGCGATTTTTCGAAAAATACTGAAAAATCGCTATAACTTTAATTAGTTTTTGACTGATTCAATTGACAATTGACTGATTCAATTGACAATTGACTGATTCAATTGATAATTGACTGGTTCAATTGACAATTGACTGATTCAATTGATAATTGAATTAATTTTCAATTCAATTGTCAATTGAATAGTCTCATTCAACTCTTTTCGTGATGAGTAACCTGCCTATGAAATCGAAAAATTAATAGGCTTTAATCTAGGGAATTCAATTGCTTGACAGCCCTGGCTGTGGGGTGTCGTAACGACAGAGCAGGGTCGGACAGTTGTGCTGAGGGGTCAAGGGGGTCGTGCCGAGGGGTCGAGAGGGTTGTGCCCGGGGGGGGGAGAGGATATAGGGTCGTGCCGGGGAGCAGAGATGCTATTTTCGCTTTTTTAAAGCATTTTGCTTTTTTTTAGACCCCTTTGCTTTATTTTGAGATTGAAAATAAAGCAAAATTTTTCATTATGGTACCCCCTTATTCTGGCAATAGGACGGAATGCACCGCACGGTTTTTTTAGGACTGAGCGCACATAGGACTGAGCGTACCGGACTGGGCGCACATAGGACTGAGTGTACCGGACTGAGCGCACATTTTTGAAATTTCGAATAATACAACGAAAAAAATTTTATTTTATGATATTCGGAAAGTTCATGAAAAATGGAGCATCTTTCGCTTTGATAGTAAATTCTGATTCGTTATAGTTTTCGAGATAATTTCATTCCAAAAAATGTGCGCTCAGTCCGTGCACTCAGTCCGTGCGCTCAGTCCTAAAAAAACACTTTGTGCGGTGCATTCCGTCCTATTGCCCAAAAATCAGTCAATTTGGAGCCAAAATTAAAAAGTTGAAAAAATTGATATCCCCGATAATTATGCACCAACCCCATATAAAAAATATTACATAAATACAAAACTAAAAACAAAACTTTTTTTGAACTCGAAATCCGGATTTCGACGCATTACCACTATTTTGGGATGTCATGAAAGGGGGGGGGGCTCTATGATCTTTTGCATACGAATTTGGCAAAACGAATTTTGGCATATTCGCTCTAAAAACACCACTGCGTCAGATATTTTTATGCGTTTCTGAAACTCAGTTTCATTTTAAACTGATTGCACGAAATCATGCTTATATCAGCATAAAAAAGCATCTGACGCAGTTTTAGAGCGAATGTGCCAAAATTCGTTTGCGAAAATTCGTATGCCAAAATTCATTTGCGAAAAATCATACAGGGTGGTCCAAAATTACACGGACTTTTCTTTCTTGATGGACTTACGTTCATTATCTAAAAAATTGCTTTCGAAATGAATCTCCAGACTTGAATCCTCTCGACTACGCCATTTGGAGTATCCTCGAAGCTCAAGTGAATGCAGATTCACACAATTCGGTCGAGTCTCTGAAGCAAACGATCACCGAAGCATTTGAAAATTTGGATCAAGGGATGATTAATCGAGCCATTGACGACTGGCCAAGACGCCTTGACGCGGTAATTGCATCGAATGGCGGTCATTTTGAATGAATTTGTTTGTTTTTAATGTTGCAAATTGTTTTGGTTGCATTTTGATGTTATTCATTGATTCTAATAAAAAGTTTTAAAAAAGTCCGTGTAATTTTGGACCACCCTGTAGCAGAAAGGGGATGGTGAGGAAAATATTAGAGCAAATTTTCTCCTCTACTCAACTCATTCCACATCCTCCGTAATGACCAACCATTATTTATGTTAGTTTAATAAAAGAACAGCAAGCAATAAAAGAAATAATATTACTATACTAGATTGTTTATAAGCTCCATGATTATTGCATAAATCACTATCACAACAACAAACTTTGTCAAACTTTTTGCCATTGCCAACTGGAACATTTTTTGTACACCCGTTTCCATAACAAAGGTTTGTATCGTCACAGGTTCTAAAAATGGCAGTAATACAAGTCAGTGATTAATACAAGGTGTTAGGAGATGGGAGGGTTAGTCCCTTGTTATCGGATGAGTGAGAAAGAAGAGGGTGGAAAACTCTATTTTGTTGGGGAGATTGTAGTAGGGGAGTTGAGGCTGAACATGGAAATATATTTATTTTATGCATCCTTGACCATCGTCCTTGAAAAGGGAGAAATTTCAAAATTTTTCGATTTTCGCTTCAATACACACATCTATTTCCCTGAATCAGGGTCAAGGAAGCATTTTCACGCTTCGGGAATGCGCGCAATTGATTTGTCGCATAAAATTACCCCTAGAAATGTCAATTTTTTGAAAAATGTCGAAAAATTTTTTTTCGAAGATCCAGTCGCAAAAGTCTGTCCCCCTTTAATAATTGTTTCATTACAATATCAAATATTTTCAATGCAAAAATAAATATTTTCAGTGTTTTTTCGTGTGCAAAAATGAATACCGTTGCTAAATATGTTTCAAAAATATTTAAAAACTTACACTGCAGCACCAGAGCCAACGTAACCACTAAAGCAAAAATCTGTTCCACTAGGGCATGTTTGTTCATACTTAGATGTTCCTATAATTATAATATAGTACGTTTAAAAATTTGATCTTCCATAACACAGCAAAATGACAAGGCACGGCGCCCCAAAAAATTGAAATTCGACGAATCGTAAAAGACGACTATAGGCATCCTTATTCAGCATATTGAGACGAGTAAAACGAGGTACATATTAAGGAGGTTTCCTAACAAATCCCATATGGTCGAATGGGAAAGTGCTAGTTTTGAAGTTTATAGTCGATGGTTCGAATCCCAGCTCAGTTTGTCTCTTCAAAGTTCATGAAAATTTTGCATATCTCTATTTTGCTATCTTCAGGATTTTGATTTTTTTGTTCTTGCCACCTAGGTAAAAACCTCATGTTTCTTAAATTTTTCGAATTTTGGCCAAAAATGCCAACAAATTTTTGGGGGCAATGGTCCCTTGCTGGACACGCCACTGCCTCCTCTGGCTACGCCCGGCCGCCCCTGCTACCCTATCCTATGCGCTAATCAAATTTTACCGATATTATTATAACATTTAAGAGGAGGGTCATCTTGTACATTACAAAAATCGGTATTGCAGCAATAAACTTTTCTTGCTATTGTGTTATTATAGTAAGTAACATTATAATTCCATCCTAATTGGAGTTTAGAACAACCATGATCCAAATCACAAAATCTTAAAAAGCTTAAGCCTAGGCTTACATTTTTTCGAGAAAAATCAAAATGTTTAACAAGTTTAAATCAAATAACATCCTTGAGACTTGTTCAACATTTTGATTTTTCTCGAAAATTTCCCAAACAACTTGTTACACACGATAGCTAAAAAAGTTACTTAATACGAGGCCAATAATAGTAAGGCTGCGCGCTAAACGACTCGACCAGCCGGTAGAGACACTAAACGCGGCACTAAGGGTGCGCGCTAGCAGTTGTGAAACGCATTTCACGACGATTTCCGGACGCGAGCCGTCCGGAAATCGTCTGGAAATTGTTCGGAAATTGTGAAAATGCACTATTTCTAGACGCTAGCGCATTTCCGAACGGTTAGCGTCCGGAAATGCGATTTCCGAACGGCTAGCGCACACCCTAAATGTCCCAAATTCGTGACTCAAGTCGAGACGGCGTCTCGAATTCATTTGAATTAGTTGGGGTATTGACACGACAACCCTGAATTTTAAATACGCTTAGTTATTGAGTGTATTTCAAAAGCAAAGACGGCATTCTTTATAGCTCGACGAGACGAACAAACTTAAAGAACCAGTCCAGTCTGTTACAACCATATGAAAAATGATATATTCGGAAAGATCATGAAAAATGGAGCATTTTTTGTTTTTATGGCATGTTCTGAATCGTTGTAGTTTTCGAGATAATTGCGTTTGAAATTTTGAATTTGTTACAAGCTCTTCGTTATAATACACAAACTTTTTTGAATTTTTTGCGGAAAAGTCAATTTTTGCATCGATTTTTTAAATTTTCATAAAATGAAGATTGTAGCATTCTTTATAGCTCGACGCGACGAATAAAACGACACCAAATTTATCCAATTTGATAATTGTTTTGGGTTATTGAAACGAAAACTCTGATTCATGTTTTCGTTTCAATAACCCAAAATAATTATCAAATTGGATAAATTTGGTGTTGTTTTGTTCGTCTCGTCGAGCTATAAAGAATGCCATATTTCTGGAAACGAGTTTAACGTAAGCGGTAGCCAAGGAAGCAATAGTGACGAGTGAACTGGTATAGTGGAAAGGAGCAATTTTAATATAGAACCCCAAGGGGTCCTATTAGAGGAAATAGGGTATGAGCAAGCTTCAGCGCTACGGAAATTTGAACACCAAATATACTTGTTTAGAGCAAGACCAGCCTCAATATAAAGATATTTAACACAATAATTTATTCCAACACAAGTCAAATTTTCAGGGGCCGCTGGAGGGTAACCTAAAATTCGTCAAAATTTCTTGATTCAGGAGCAGGAAGTGTTTTTCAAGAGCTGTAAATGGGCGCAATCGATTTTTTTCGAAAAACCCCAGAGGTATAACCAGAAAAAATTTGGGGGAGGGGTGAAGTGTAAAATTTTTGGCGACTTTTTTGGTCGCTGCGCAGCAAATTTTTTTGTTAAAAATTCTTACTAAAAAGCAAAAAGCGAGAAATTTTTTTGAAAATGCTCAGAAATTTACAATTTTTGCTGAAAATTTGGGATTTTTTGGTGAAAAAATGGCTTATTTTAGTGAAAAAAATTGAAAATGTTGGTGAAAAATCATAATGGGGGACCATTAGGATTTTTTAAAATTTTCAAAAATATTGGGCAAAATCATAGAGGGGGGGGACCAAGAGGGAAATTTTTTCATTTTTCGGAGGAAACTATAGTCCCCTGGCTACGCCACTGGAAAACCCCCATATTGTATTTTAGTGAAAATGAAAAAATATGCTCAAAAACTCAAGACCTTGTTTTTTGTACTCACACTATAAATTGTCTATACTTACTATTTTCACAAATAATACATCTCCCAAACTTCCAATATGTAATAAAGAAAATAAAAAACTTCATTTTTTTCTTAAAATATTGATTGACGAGTCTAGTCCAATCACTTTTCTAGGAAACACCTATTGATATAAGCAAGAAATTTGGGATTATTTTTTCAACTGGGCTATCCCTTTTTTCGCCTACATAAGATGACTTTTCTTTTTATTGGAATAATCATAGGTCAAATTTTGCACTTTTTATTTACAAGATGAGTAAAAAACCGGAATTCTGCGATTTTTCTATCAAATTTTCGTTAAAATTTTTTTGGCACTTATGCACTATCCTCCCCCTAGGGAGGGGGGTCTGCATAAATTTATGCAGAATCCCCTCCTCCAGGCTGAAAACAAAAAAATCAATTTTTCATTTTTTTAGGCTTTGGTTTAATAATAATCTAGTGGCACCCGTGGTGGATTTTGTCAAATCAGGAATTTTGAAAAAAATTTTATGAGCATTCCGAAAAACAACAAATTTTGGGCACTACAGGGTGTGGAAAAATTATGGCAACAAAGTTAGTTCGCGCATACTACCAAATTTTATATGACTCACATGTTACTTTAAAAAAAAACTCTCGATGGAATTTTAGGTCTGTAAAGGTTGTTTTTTCTCACGATACCGAGGTTTGAATTTCTCGATTTTCTTTCTAGTCTGAATCAGGTTAAAATTTGATCAAATTTTTATGTTAACATAACAAATATAAATGGTTGCAAAATTTCCGGTAAGGACTTGCATTACACTGGATTGCAATAATTTCAAAATTATTTCTTGAGATGACCTTTCTCAGCAAAGGTGCAAGAATTTTCTTCGAAAATATTTTATTATTGAATTACTTTTTACACTTTTGTTCGGGCAACAATTACAACAAAATAATTGAACAAATAAACTATTTCCTTGTGTCGAGATCGTTCAACGTTGCGATACGTGCGTCTTTAATATTTTGTCATGAACTCATTGAACAAATTAATATTCGTAATGGCATCGATATTTTTCCTATTTTCTTTAAGTCCAGCGGATGAGACCGAGCTATCAAGCAAAGAAAATCCGTTCGAACAAGGTTTTGGACAATTTTTCACCATGTTCGGAAACTTAATCGAGTGTTTTAACCAAACTGCTGAGGGTAATGAAACTCAATTGGCTATAATGATGAATGCGACACAGAAAAAGCCAAATTTGAACGAAATCAAATCTATTATGGGCGCTGCCTTCGGAGAAATGTTTGGAGACATCTTTAAATGTTTTTCTCAAGTTTTTGGAGGAAATTCGACAAACTCTCTATTTAACCAAAATGGAACTCTTGGAGATCTTTTCGCAAATTTTGAAAATCAGACTAATTTAGATATGCTACAAAAGCTCAGCGATTCAGAAAATGTGCCTGAAAACAAGGAAGAAGATTTTCATCTCGAAAGTGGATGTGAGTCTTTTTTGTGTTAATTATTTAATAATGCTCGTTTTAGGCTCATCGAATAAATGTTATGCGCCAATTTTCGAAACATGGTGTTCAATATGTTTGGATAAAAGCAAAAATTGTGAGATGAGAGAATGTCAAGCTGGCTACAAATGTTGTGTTTGTTGTCCTAAAGGCGTTGAAACTAGATTTAAAATCGAAATAGATGAATAACAATTTTTGAGATTATTTTTAGGCAAGGACTTCAAAAAAGTGGTTAAAATATAAAAAATCAAATCCGATAGAACAATTGGAAGCTAGTATACTTTGCTCCTGTCAACTGACAGGAGCAAAAATGAAAAAAAAATTTTGTTGAATTTTTTTAACAAGTGACCCTTTAGGGGTAATTTTATGCGAAAAATCGATTGCGCGCATTCCCAAACCTTGAAAACACTTCCTTGACCCTGATTCAGGGAAAAATGTTTGATTTTCGCTTCAATATACCGATTCTTTCCCTGAATCAGAGTCAAGGAAGCGTTTTCAAGGTTCGGGAATGCGCGCAATCGATTCTTCGCATAAAATTACCCCTAAAGGGTCATTTGTTAAAAAAATTCAACAAAAAATTTTTTTCATTTTTGCTCCTGTCGGTTGACAGGAGCAAAGTATACTAGCTCCAACAATTGATTCTTCTTCAGTTTACATTGTGAACTTTACTTTCATTTTTTAGAACCCATGTAATGGACACTAATAATTTCTAATACGATTTCTTAATATGATTTTTAAATAACCCAAAACACAAAGTCAATAAAATAAAATTATCCATAGTTGAAATAGTTGTTTACGTTTTTCATGCTCTATTGATGTTTACGTTTTCATTCTTGATCGATCAATTGTTTTGATCCCAAGAATTTGTTATAATAAATTTGATTGCAAATTTTCTTGGAGAAAGACCACTGTCGGGTTAGCGCGTTAGTGGAGAGAGCGTTTTCTATGTTTTCTAGGTGTAGAATTCGAAAATAACTTTCGTTGTCAAAGAGATTTGTCGTTTGAGTTTATGTGGCTATTGTTAGTGATATTGATTATGTGTAGCTTATACAGGGTGGCGCAAAAATTCGGCGCCCATTCCATTACTTATGCTATTTCGCAGAGTTTATAAAAATATTTTATTCGAAACACAACAAAAACAGTAACAAATGCATAGTTTAACTATTTATTTTCGAAATGGCCGCCTCTAGCATCAATACACTTCTTCAGACGCTTTGGGAAGTCATCCACAGCTCTATCAATAACTTCTTGTGGGATTGCGTTCCACGCCTTCACCAAACTCTTCTTCAAGGCTTCAACCGACTGGTGGGGTTTCGAGCACGCTTCGGCCTCCAAAATGCTCCACAATGAATAACCCAGAATGCTCAAAGCCGGGGAATTCGGTGGCCACTCTCCGTTGTTTCTTTGGGGGCTTATGTCGACTTCGATGAACTCTGGCACGTTGTCTCGGATCAAGTTCTGGGTTTCTTCTGCCTTGTGCAATGGGGCGCCGTCTTGTTGAAATACCCAGTGCCGCCGCCACTGTCCGTACGTCCACTCTTCCCCTGTTCATGTAAGCGAATAATACCAGCTCTGACTTCCTTCATACTAAACAACATAAAATAATTGTAAATTATATTTAAAAATCCCGCAAAAAGCATAAGAAATAGAATGGGCGCCGAACTTTTACGCCACCCTGTAATTGATCAGATTCGAAAAGATCCACAACACAAGATTTCTACAGTACGTTGTTCTCTTATCTTAATAAACTTAATTCCAAGTTCAAGCTTGTGGTTGCATTGTATAAAAAATTTTATCGTGAAAACCATAGGAATCAAGTTTGTGGAGTAATTTATCAAAACCAACAGAATCGAATACTTTAGAAAAATTAATAAAGTTGATATCTATAGGAACACATTTGTTATATAGCTTTAAAAACCTCATTAAAGAAACTAACAAGTTGAAGACTAGTGGAAGACTAATTCGACATAAACGTCGTGCCCACCGATAAGAATAGGATGCACTTGGAAATATCGGCCACATATCTTCCGGAACTTTTGTAAAATTTAAAAATATTTTCTTGTACTGGAAGCGTGTTAAAATGGAATAAATTCTTTATTCAAACGTTTATTCACATAAATAATCGCTTCTCAAAGTGCCGGCCGAAAAAGCTAAGTCAAAGTAGTAGCAAAAAGTCTTAAGAGGCGATATCTTGAAAGCTCAAACATGGGAAGGGCACAATGAAAAAGTTGTTGGAATTTTCTCGAATTTGACATATTCTACCGTTTTCGAGGTCGCTGAGCACGAATCTGAAGTCCGTTTTTGAATCGACTTTTAGCTTTTGAGATACGGTAGGCATGGTCCTGTAGGGTGTGTCAAAGGTATGTCGAAGCTTCAAAAAATCATAACTTTTTAATGTTAAATCCAAATCACATGATCTTGGTGCCGTTGAATGCGTCTGGTTTTGAGCTTCATTTTTTATAACCACGACCATATGTCAAAACCTCAAGGTTGTGAAGCCACGACCGTTTTCCTGATTTTCAAGGTGTCAAACGGTGTCCAAAAATTTACTTTTTCAGCTATAACTTTTTATAGACATTCGAGCGCAAAGATCTGAAACCTGTATAAAAAATCGCCATTTTTTATATATTTATGCAATCCTTTTGGCTTTGCATATATTGGCTTTTCTTTATTGAAAAGATGCGGGATCATCCCATAGACGGTGGTCTGGAGGACCCCAGAAACTTTATTTATTAACCCTTATTGAATAAACGCCACCATGTTTATGGTTACTTTTGCAATCCTGTCTTGAACTATTTGTATAATCATATTGTTACTGTTGTGGCATATTCAAACCTATCTTGGATCGTATCACAGCCAACAGGTCTTTTTCATTGTTTTTCTATTGTTGTAAGGCTACTGTTGTTAACATCTTATTCCACCTGTACATCCATCGTTTTATTTTTGTGCTCAGATTTTTCTTCATCACACAATGGTTTTTGTAAAAAGTGATGAAAACTAAAGTTGTTCAGCATGCGTTAAGGAATTTATGGAGTATCGCTCGACCCAGTTGGGATTAATTTTAGGATTTTTCAATCGATGACCTCCGAACTTCAAAATGGTCGACACAGANGGTTTTTGTAAAAAGTGATGAAAACTAAAGTTGTTCAGCATGCGTTAAGGAATTTATGGAGTATCGCTCGACCCAGTTGGGATTAATTTTAGGATTTTTCAATCGATGACCTCCGAACTTCAAAATGGTCGACACAGACACTCCGATTTTTATGATTTTTTGCATGGACTTCTTCACATGTAGGACAACCAATAGCAGCTGAAATTAGACCGCGGCTGATATTTCTTGGGATACTTCTAGAGCAAAAAAAGCTATTTTAGGGGTACCCGATAATAGTCTCAAAAAAATTTTCGCCTGCAGCGCTAGTTTTCTGCTTTAGTTTCAAGGGATTTAGTTTCATTATTCAAATGTAGGGTTGTATAAATGTCACCTTTAGGTGGCAAATGACACCTTTTTTGACTCAATGCCACCTTACCACCTTTTTTAAAAATTTGCCACCTTTTGTAATTTTTGAATTTTTGTGAATATTAAAAAATAATCACATCAAGAACTGAAAAAAGATATCCTCAATTTAAGAGACGATATCTCGAAATTTCGAACTTCCCACGGCACTAGGCAAACTGATGATGGAATATGAAATTTGGGACCAAAATAAACACATTGGTGTATTTGAAGTGGTGTGCAAACTTAAAAAATGCCTATTTTGGCCCAGCTTCAGAGCCAAAAAAATATTTTTCGGAGTTCGAGATTTGGCCCATGACCAACTATAAAATAAAGCAGAGATGTTGTAGATAATTTTTAGGGCCAATTGGAAGCTCCCGTGAGAACAAAGTTTTTTCTAGAGCCATTTCTTTGAATTTTTGACCCCTCAGGAGAGCAGGATTTTGTGAAAAACCTAATTTTTGTGAAAAATCTAATTTTTCATCAACTTTTTCCACGAAATGGCCCCATACACCTAATATAAAAGTTGTAGCCCGTCTCTCTAGTTTTATTGAAGCGAAAACTTTACATAGCCGTCTTTTTAAAAGTTGCAGAAAAGATTCTCAGCTTTCACATGAGTGGTCAACGAAGTCTCAATTCAATTCCTACGAGGAGTTATGCTAATAGCATTAAAACGTTAAAATTTTGCAAATACCCCCTCAAAAATGAAGCCCAAAATACCCAGTGGAACATTTTTTTCCAAAAACTTTTCATAAGTTTGCAATCAGTGATCGATGAACTTTCAAACGCTACCGAAACCGGAATACTATTGTTAAGGCAAAAAAAAAATCCAGCGCCGTATGTAAAAATAAATAAAGGCATGCAGATGATAAGAAAGGCATGCAGATGATATGAAAGGCATGCTTAATAGCTAAATGTCGATTTCCGGACGTTCGCGTCCGGAAATCGTCGTGAAATGCGTAGGCTTAAGCTTTTAAGATTTTGTGATTTGGATCATGGTTATTCTAAACTCCAATTAGGATGGAATTATAATGCCACTTACTATAATAACACAATAGCAAGAAAAGTTTATTGCTGCAATACCGATTTTTGTAATGTACAAGATGACCCTCCCCTTAAATGTTATAATAATATAGGTAAAAATTGATTAGCGCATAGAATAGGGTAGCAGAGGCGGCCGGACGTATCCAGAGGAGGCAGTGGCGTGTCCAGCGAGGAACCATTGCCCAAAAATTTGTTGGCATTTTTGGCCAAAATTCGAAAAATTTAAGAAAAAGAGGTTTTTATCTAGGTGGCTCTCCCACTCAAAAACAAAAAAAATCAAAATCCTGAGATGGCAAAATAGAGATAAGCAAAAATTTTCATGAACTTTGAAGAGACTTAAATTGGGCTGGGATTCGAACCATCGACTATAAACTTCAAAACTAGCACTTTACCACTCGACCAAAGAAATGATTATAACTTTTTATGGTTAAAAGCTTTTTCAATAACCCTTTTTGCATTTGACAGAGGAAAAAGGTGTCATTTTTATTAGGCGTTTTTAACCATGAAGACAAAGGGTTGAGGCCAAAGTTAATATACCTTAATTTGCGTCTTTTCACCCTCTAATAAATGCAAAAAGGTTTAGCGAAAAATATTTTAATCATAACACGTTATGATGGTATCTTTGAACCCTAATTTTGACCCCAAAAACCACATTTTGAGCTCTATCTCCTCATAGGAATGGCCGTGGGAAAAATTTTTGCGGCTTTTTAGTACTCCCACTATGGGTAAAAAATTGGCATATGTTTGGGCGAAATCGAAGAAATCAAGTTCGAAATGATTACTGTAAGGGATTTCTTAAGCTACCACTCGTCCCGTCTGGACACATTAAAAAAATCGAGTTATCTTAAGAGACCAAAAGAACAAGACTAGCAGGAAATTATTCATAAATGATGATTTTTAATTATCATCATGTCCATTTGAACCCAATTTATTGATAAGAATGAATATATAAAAATTAGCAAAGACAGTTTCAAAAATTATAGAGAAAAACATGAAGTTGTTTTTGGTTGTGCTATTCGCAAGTGTTTTAATAGCTGAATGCTATCGGATTTTACCAAAACAGTTGGGTGGAAATCGAGAAAAATGGGCTAAACTTAGTGAGTTTTGTATGGGCCCTCACAACAAACTTGGTACTTATGCACTATCCCCCTAGAGGGGGGATTGTGCATAAATTTATGCAGAATCCCCCCTCCCCAAGCTGAAAAAAGGCTTACAAGGAAAGGTCACCAATTGATGGTGCGACTTTTAAAAAAAATGTCCATATTCTTGTAGAGCATCCCTGGTTTGCCTTTATTTTTTGTGGAATTAGCTGATTATGGTTACACCCCGTTGAGCTAATCAACCCTGAAAAGCCAAAAA